>JAEQML010076214.1:0-13464 GCA_016904865.1 Pissodes strobi
TTATTATTATTATTATTATTATTATTATTATTATTATTATTATTATTCTGTTCTGTTACATCCTTGTTAAGCTGATATTTTGTTTGCTCCCATATACAGGGTGAAACAAATTCGCTTCTCACTATTGGGATCTCGTAAACGGTATGAGATACAGCATAGTTTAAATTGGGGCAAAGTTGCGCAATTTAAAGGTCATTGATATGCCGTTGGGAAATTTAGAAAATTCCGACTACTTCCGGAGATATCCGTAATAAACCGAAAATCAGCTATTTTATTTTTATTTTTTCCTGCCTTTATTTCAAGAGATAATATAAAATAAATTTAACATTATTATTGTCACTTTTTCTCCTCTATAAGATGGCAGTATCAGATTTTAAATCTGATGTTTCGTGTCCGGGCCCCCATCATCAACTTAATTTTTTTAAATACGGACCTGGATTTTTATGGATTTAGGCATTTGGTCTCCCAAAACCAACGATGTATCACACTTGTCCAATGGCGATAAGAAATATTCTCATAAGTGAAATCAGGTCGAAAAAGATCGCCCCATCTCTGTCCAACACATTATCTCTTACGGGAAAAATCTAGATATGTTGATTTAGTGATAAGTGTGATACATCGTTGGTTATGGGGGACCAAAGGCTTCTAAAAAAATTAAATAAAAAATCCAGGTCCGTATTTAAAAAAATAAAGTTGATGATGGGGGCCCGGACATGAAACGTCAGATTTAAAATTTGATACTGTAATCTTATAAAGGAGAAAAAGTGGCAATAATAATGTTAAATTTATTTTATATTATCTCTTGAAATAAAATCAGGAAAAAATTAAAATAAAATAGCTGATTTTCGGTTTATTACGGATATCTCCGGAAGTAGTCGGAATTTCCTAAATTTCCCAACGACATATCAATGACTCTTAAATTGCGCAACTTTGCCCCAATTTAAACTTTGCTGTATCTCTTACCGTTTACGAGATCCCAATAGTGAGAAGCGAATTTGTTTCAACCTGTATAGTACCGTGCACTTCTCTGGATTAAGGCCTGGCCACTGATGAACGCACGTCTCGTAGAGTAAACATCGATCTATTGTGTGCCGTCTAAACTAATGAAATCTATAGTTTTAAATTGGTAGATCGAATCGCGTCTTCGCGCAATTAGTAAAACCGGTCATCACGTGTATGATAATAGTGATTTCACAAGCTAAATTTTTCCGAGTTTTCCGTACAACAGAAAATAGTAAAAATTTCTAAACATAAATTATCTGGTTCCAGTAAACAAAAAAACACATTCCTATAAAATTCAAAATAAACAAACTTCATTGTTACCTTTTCCATTGTGTATGGCGCCTACTATGCCAACAAACTAGGCCGGAAGTGCGGAGCTCTAAATCTGTTGCAAAATTCTTAGCAAACAAATAACATGAACCAATGCTATAAGTGCGACCTCGATTGTGTGTCAAAGGAAGAAAAAAATAAACTGTTTGGATACCCATGTGATTGTTGTCGTAGAGTTGTATGAAGAAACTGTACAGGAATTACTGCATCATAAATAAGATGTGTACCCATGGCAGCACGCATTATGCTATACTACTGCCCCGACTGCATAGAAAATCTAAAATCTGCCGTTCAAATCGGGTCTCAAATAAAAGACCTTAAGCAGAAAATCTCTGATCTACAAGAAAAAGGTGAAGATACTATAAGCATTCTAAAGAAGGTCGACGAAATAAGTTTAAATGTAACAACCTACAAAACGAAATCAAACAAATGAAGGATACAAGAAACCCTTCCTACGCAGATATCGCAGCTATAAATAATCGCATGAAAGATCTTGAACAAGCACAACTAATGGACAGGAACCACCAATAAAAACTAAAATCAATATTGAACCGACAATCTCCGTAATACAGGAAAGGGAAATTAGGGCATTGAATGTTCTGTTATTTGGAATGGAAGAACAAGGGGAGAAGGACAGGGAAAAACGCTGGGAAATGGAAACCAGCGCTGTCAAGGATTTGCTAAAAACTGTAAATCCTTTAGCTGACCTAACAAATCTCAAAATACTAAGACTTGGCGTCTACAATAATGAATCCGGCCCATCAAAATCACCTTTCCAACAAGGGAAGGGGCCAGGGATATACTTAAACTTAAGCAAAAGCTAGAAAATAGTGGAAAATACTTAAAATATGATCAAACTACCACACAAAGAGAATATCTAAAAGAAATGCTCCAACAGCTGGAAAAACGTAAAGCCAACGGAGAGACTAACATCAGGATAAAGTACTTCAGAGGTACACCAAGAGTTGTGACTGATAGGATTACTCAAAAGAATGAAAATGTAAATAATAAAGACCATACAAACCAACCAAACAACAAACAACAGTCACCAAAAAACTACTAAAATTGAGTGAACTAAAAATTCTCTACACAAATATAAACTCGATACTTGACAAATTAGACGAGTTTCACTCAAACATTCAACAACTGCAACCAACTTTAATATTCCTCAACGAAACTTGGCTTCAACAAACCATCCCAGATGCAATTATGGGAATGAACAACTATAATATATTCAGAAACGACAGGGCTCCAGGCAAAAAAGAAGGTGGAGTGTGCATAATGGTAGGTAAAGAATTGAATGGGCAAAAAATATTAGCCACCATCAACAACAAATACATAACGCCAGCCTCAATAAATTCTGTCTGGGTGGACATCATGATTAACACCACAAAACTACTAATAGGATGCGTATACAGACCACCTAACATACCATCAACAGACAACACCTCTTTGGCAAAACTGCTCACTACTGTACACAACAAAAACCCAAATACTATTATATGTGGCGATTTTAATCATCCAGAAATAAATTGGAAAACGCTAACGCTCAGTACGCCTAACTTAACTGCGCTGGAATTTCTTGAACACTATCAAACTTGGAATAGCTGGCAAATTATCACTGAAAATACCAGGTTTCGTGGAGAACAGGCCTCTCTCCTTGATTTAATTGTGACTAGCGATAAGAAACTAATATCTGAGGTCAAAACATTACCTCCTATAGGCAAAAGTGGCCATTGTGTCATCATTGCAGTGGCGCAGTTTCACACAAGGGAACCGTCAACAAAAAAAGTCTACAAAAGAAACTACTGGAATGCTGACTATGGGACTATTAGCGAATACCTTACTGCACGATTGGAGGAAAGCTCCAATAATATAACCTATGACCTGCTCGAGGAAACTATAATGGACACCATAGACACATATCTTCCACCGGTACTTACCAGGGTAAATCCGAAAAAACCTTGGCTTAATGCTAAAGTATTCAAAGAAATAGATAAGAAAAGAATATTATGGAAGAAATACAGACAAAATATGACACCTGAAAATTATGCTAAATTAGGGAGCAAAACAACAGCCTTAAAACAATGATCAACAATACTAAAACTAACTATGAACAAAATTTGTTAGAAAGGGATGAAAAGCACTTCTTTAATTATATAAAACGCACACTCAACAGTCGAACCTCTGAACTAGTACTTAAAAATGGAAACCAACAAATCATCACAGAAGATAAGCAAATAGCCGAAGCATTTGCCGTTTAATTCCACAGGGTATACACGGCTGAGAATCTGTTCTTCTCTATTGCTTTTTTTAGGTTTATTGATTTCTTTAATATATGTGCTGATAATATGGTCGTGTAGCTCCATGTTACGTGAACTTGATCTTATGCTTTCCGGTATTTCATAGGACTTTTTGGTAAGTGGTTTCATTTTAATACTGGGGATTCCTTCTATAGGTTTTGTGGGGCGTCGTGGGCATTTAAATTGCCATGCTTGATGGTCTTCGCCTCCACAAGCAGTACATTTAATCGGCAGGTTTGTCCTGCATTTAGCTGTTGGATGGTTATCTCCGCATTTGCGACAAATTATAGGGTTGGAACAGTCTTCAGTTTTGTGTGTAAATTGGCAACACTTAGTACAGGGTATTGGTGCAGGTTGTGGTGGCAAGCTAGGAAATGCTTTGTAGTGTTGATTTTTTAAAAAGAAGCCATTGTTCAATAGTGACTCATATGCTTGGATGTCACCTGTGATAATTCGTACCATAGACGTGGGTTTATTGGTAGCTCTAGCTATTATCCTCTTGCAAAAGCGGTGGGTTATACCTATTTTGTCGAGATGTTCGCTAATTTGATAATCTTTGATGCATTCTTCTAAGTTAGATAACACAGCAGAAAAATTATTTATTTGATTTGGAGTGGTGTGGGGTTCTTGTTGCTTAGGTTTAGTCTCGGTGAAGTTTGTTTGGAACTTAGTTTGTTTTAATTTTTCTAATTTTTCAATTATTGTGTTTTTGTTTGTATTAGATTTTAATAAAAATCCCTTAGTTGTTTTTAGTATTATGTCCTTATTTTGTGGTAGCTCTTTCTCCCAGGTGTCTGCCAGTTCAATGCGGGTAGTTTCTTGAGGTGTATTCATATAGAAGAGATGTTTAAAACTTGTTTTGTAAATGTGGGCTGTTGCGTTGTAGTTTTTGTTTTGAGTTGTATGTAATGTTTTTTGGTTTGTACTGTTGCTTGTGTTGGGCTCTACTTGGATGGGATTTGTTTTTGTTTTTTTGGTAGCTTGTTCTGGTGACAGTTCCTATTATCTGCTTTATTTCTTCTTTTGATAGTTCTTTATGGGTCCTTTTTCGTTTTTTGTATTCTGCTATCATCCACTCGATGTCTTCGTCATCACTTTCCTCTACATTGGTCATCCTCTTTCCCTTTTTCTATGAAATATATTTAAGAATAACTAACCCAAACTAACCCAAACTAGCCCTAAGGGGCTTACGTTTCTTACAGTAAATCAACCCCAAATATTATTTCTCCATACCATATATTAAAGAACTTTAACTTACACATAAAATTGAAAAAATACTTACCAAACAAATTAATGTTAAAATTTGTGGAACACATAATGAAAATAGACAATACTTTCTCCAGGCTAAAAGACCCCAATGAGGCGCTGAAGAGAGCAGAAAATTAAATGCATTGATTGTGAAGAATTATATAGGACAAACATCCACTGTACTAAAAAATAGAATCTCTAGACATAAAAGTGACTGCAGATTAAATAAAAGAATTAGCGCATTGTCAGATCATGTAATTGAATGAAACCAATCATGATATAGATTAACTTTTCATGTCAGATCAACCGTTCTCTTGTAAATTCGGAAAAACTACTTTAAAATTTTTTTTTATACAAATTGAATAATTACCATTTCCATGAAATGACCGAACCCTTTAAAAGACCGCGACATTTCACGTAAATTTATAAAGGTATACGTAGTTATGCGCAAATAGCTTGAATTCTTTCGAATAGGTTCAAAACTTTCGACGTCTTGCTTATAAAACGTGGAAATGCGTTATTTCGCATATTTGGGCTGATAAAACGCTAAATCCGACGTTTCCGGTCATTTTCATGCGAAACGTATATAACCTACAATGAGGCTCGAAATTTTACGTAGATTTCGAAAATCTATCAGTTGATGTCAAGGAACTTACAGGTTTTTCTTAACCTTGATCAAAATTAATAAAGTGCAATATTTCCGAAACTATTAGCGCCACATCGAAACATTAAAAAAAAAAGTTAACTTTTTAGGTCTACGTTTTGCTTGTGCAAACTTTTAATTTCAGATCAGCGATTACCCGAAAATTTCAGAAAAATACATTTTTATTCCCAAAATTGCATTCATAGTCGTTTTTCTCACAGACGGTTAGACATAAGGCAAATAAGTATATGCCAAAAATGTGTAAAATTACCATATCTACAATTCTTGTCTGATACACTTTTCATGTCAGATCAACCGTTCTCTTGTAAATTCCGGAAAAAGTGTATTTAAAACTGATTTTTTATTCAAATTGAGTAATTACCATTTTTTCACGAAACGACCAAACCCTTTTTAAAAGACCGCGATATTTCGCGTAGATTGATAAACGTCTTGCTTATAAAACGTGAAAATGCGTTATTTCGCATATTTAGGCTGAGAAAACGCTAAATCCAACGTTTCCAGTCATTTTCATGCGATACGCATGTAACCTACATGAGAGAATCGAAATTTTACGTAGATTTCGAAAATCTATCAGTTGATGTCAAGAAAGTTACAGGTTTTTCTTAACCTTCAAACATATGGTACGATACAGGACCTTGAACAAAATTAATAAAGTGCGGTATTTCCGAAGCTATTAGCGCCATATCAAAACTTATTAAAGAAAAAAGTTAACTTTTTAGATGATCTACGTTTTGCTTGTGCAAACTTTTTATTATAGATCAGCGATTACCCGAAATTTTCAGAAAAATACATTTTTATTCCCAAAATTGGATTTATAGTCGTTTTTCTCACAAACGGTTAGACAAAGCAAATAACTATTGCCAAAAATGTGTAAAATTACAATATCTCCAATTATTGTCTGATAAACTTTTCATGTCAGATCAACCGTTCTCTTGTAAATTCGGAAAAACTGTATTTAAAAATGATTTTTTAATCAAATTGAGTAATTACAATTTTATCACGAAATGACCGAAACCTTTTTAAAAGACCGCCACATTTCACGTAAGTTTATAAAGGTACACGTAGTTATGCGCAAATAGCTTGAATTCTTCCGAATGGGTTCGAAACTTTCGACGTCTTGCTTATAAAACGTGGAAATGCGTTATTTCGCACATTTAGGTTGAGAAAACGCTAAATCCAACGTTTCCGGTCATTTTCATGCGAAACGCGTGTAACCTACATGAGACTCGAAATTTTACGTAGATTTCGAAAATCTTTCAGTTGATGTCAAGGAAGTTAGAGGTTTTTCTTAACCTTCAAACCTATGGTACGATACAGGACCTTGAACAAAATTAAAAAAGTGCAATATTTCCGAAACTATTAGCGTTACATCGAAACTTATTAAAGAAAAAAATCATCTTTTTAAATGATCTACATTTTGCCTCTGCATACTTTTCATTCCAGATCAGCGATACGCAAAAATTTCAGAAAAATCTATTTTTATTCCCAAAATTGGTTTCATAGTCGTTTTTCTCACAAACGGTTAGACATAAGGCAAATAAGTATATGCCAAAAATGTGTAAAATTATCATATCTACAGTTCTTGTCTAATACACTTTTCTTGTTAGATCAACAGTTCTCTTGTAAATTCGGAAAAACTGTATTTAAAAATGATTTTTTAAAGAAATTGAGTACCATTTTTTTACGAAATGACCCAACTCTTTTTAAAAAACCGCGACATTTCACGTAAATTTATAAACGTATACGTAGATATGCGCAAATAGCTTGAATTCTTTCGAATTGGTTCGAAACTTTCGACGTCTTGCTTATAAAACGCGGAAATGCGTTATTTTGCATATTTAGGCTGAAAAAACTCTAAATCCGACGTTTCCAGTCATTTTGAAGCGAAACGCATGTAACCTACATGATAAGACTAGAAATTTTACGTAGATTTCGAAAATCTGTCAGTTGATGTCGAGGAATTTACAGGTTTTTCTTAACCTTCGAACATAATATGGTACGATACAGGGCCTTGTACAAAATTAATAAAGTGCAATATTTCCGAAACTATTAGCGCCACATCGAAAATTATTAAAGAGAAGTTAGCTTTTTAGTTGATCTACGTTTTGCTTGAGCAAACTTTTCATTTCAGATCAGCGATTACCCAAAAATTTCAGAAAAATACATTTTTATTCCCAAAATTGGATTCATAGTCGTTTTTCTCACAAACGGTGAGACATAAAGCAAATAAGTATATGCCAAAAATGTGTTAAATTACTATATCTACAATTCTTGTCTGATACTCTTTTCATATCAGATCAACCGTTCTCTTGTATATTAGGAAAAACTGAATTTAAAAATGATTTTTTAATCAAATTTAGTATTTACCAGTTTTTCACAAAATGACCGAACCCTTTATAAGAGATTTTTGGGTAATCGATGATCTGGAATGAAAAGTATGCACAGGCAAAATGTAGATCATTTAAAAAGTTAACTTTTTTCTTGAATAAGTGTCGATGTAACGCTAATAGTTTCGGAAATATTGCACTTTATTAATTTTGTTCAAAGTCCTGTATCGTACCATGTTCGAAGGTTAAGAAAAACATGTAACTTCCTTGACATCAACTGATGGAAACGTCGGATTTAGCGTTTTCTCAGCCTAAATATGCGAAATAACGCATTTCCACCTTTTATAAGCAAGACGTCGAAAGTTTCGAACCCATTCGAAAGATTTCAAGTTATTTGCTCATAACTATATGTATACCTTTATAAATTTACGTGAAATGTCGAGATGAATTTGATTAAAAAATCATTTTTAAATACAGTTTTTCCGAATTTACAAGAGAACGGTTGATGTGAAGAATTGTAGATATGTAATTTTACACATTTTTGGCATATACTTATTTGCTATATGTCTAACCGTTTGTGGGAAAAACGACTATGAATACAATTTTGGGAATAAAAATGTATTTTACTGAAATTTTCGGGTAATCGCTGATCTGAAATTTAAAGTTTGAACAAGTAAAACGTAGATCATCTAAAAAGTTAACTCTTTTTTAATAAGTTTCGATGTGGCGCTAATAGTTTCGGAAATATTGCACTTTATTAATTTTGTTCAAGGTCCTGTATCGTATTATATATTCGAAGGTTAAGAAAAACCTGTAACTTCCTTGACATCAACTGATAGAATTTCGAAATCTACGTAAAATTTCGAGTCTCATGTAGGTTACATGCGTTTCGCATGAAAATGACCGGAAACGTCGGATTTAGCGTTTTCTCAGCCTAAATATGCGAAATAACGCATTTTCACCTTTATAAGCAAGACGTCGAAAGTTTCGAACCCATTCGAAATATTTCAAGTTATTTGCGCATAACTACGTATATTTTTATCTGAAATGTTGCGATCTTTTAAAAAGGGTTCGTTCATTTCGTGAAAAAATGGTAATTACTCAATTTGATTAGAAAATCAGTTTTTAATACAGTTTTTTCGAATTTACAAGAGAACGGTTGATCTGACATGGAAATCATATAGACAAGAATTGTAGATATAGTAATTTTACACATTTTTGGCATATACTTAATTTTCGAGTAATGGCTGATCTGAAATGAAAAGTTTGAGCAAGCAAAACGTATATCATCTTAAAAGTTAACTTTTTTCTTTAACCCTTTCAGGACGGCGACCTGTCGGCCATTTATTGGCATCTGGACGGCAGCTAGTTCAATATTAGGGGGACGGGTCGGGTGTCACACATTTGTGACATGTTTTAAAAAAAATACTTGTCAAATAAACCTACAGAAATATTTTGTTGGCTTAAACTGCCGCGGAAATGCCGCAAAAGCAGCTAAACCATAGATAATGGGCTAAACTTAAACTACGTTAAACACACCACACGGTGAGTACCCTGACTGTCGACGTGCCATGTTGCCGGGTGTCATAAACTATCGACTAGGGCGTCACAGCGATCGTACCGCTGTCGGTACTCCGACAAGCAAAATCCGTCATAAGCAGTGTCACTCGTCTGGCTGATAAAAGAGAATATAAAACACATCTTATATGATCATACAGCCGTTTATCTGGCGACAAAACAGGTGTCACATATATGTGACACCAGTCCGAATGATAAGTTTTCTCCTGTCATATTAGTTGTGACAGCCCTCCGGCCAGGGTTAATAAGTTTCGATGTGGCGCTAATAGTTTCGGAAATATTGCACTTCATTAATTTTGTTCGAGGTCCTGTATCGTACCATACGTTCGAAGGTTAAGAAAAACTTGTAACTTCCTTGACATCTACGTAAAATTTCGAGTCTTCTCATTTTCGCATGAAAATGACCGGAAACGTCGGATTTAGCGTTTTCTCAGCCTAAGTGTGCGAAATAACGCATTTCCACGTTTTATAAGCAAGACGTTGAAAGTTTCGAACCTATTCGGAAGAATTCAAGCTATTTGCGCATAACTACGTATACCTTTATAAATTTACGTGAAATGTCGCGGTCTTTTAAAAAGGGTTCGGTCATTTCGTGAAAAAATGGTAATTACTCCATTTGATTAAAAAATCATTTCTAAATACAGTCTATCCGATTTTACAAGAGAACGGTTGATCTGACATGAAAAGTGTATCAGACAAGAATTGTAGATATGGCATCTGTACACATTTTTGACGTATACTTATTTGCTTCATGTCTAACCGTTTGTGAGAAAAACGACTATGAATCCAATTTTGGGAATAAAAATGTATTTCTCAGAAATATTCGGGTAATCGCTGATCTGAAATGAAAAGTTTGCACAAGCAAAACGTAGATCATCTAAAAAGTTAACTTTTTTCATTAATTCGATGTGGCGCTAATAGTTTCAGAAATATTGCACTTTATTAATTTTGTTCAAGTTCCTGTATCGTACCATCTGTTCGAAGGTTAAGAAAAACCTGTAACTTCCTTGATATCAACTGAGATTTTCGAAATCTACGTAAAATTTCGAGTCTCTCATGTAGGTTACATGCGTTTCGCATGAAAATGACTGGAAACGTCGGATTTAGCGTTTTCTGAGCTTAAATATGCGAAATGAACGCATTTCCACGTTTCATAAGCAAAACGTCGAAAGCTTCGAACTTACATGAAAGAATTCAAGCTATTTGCGCATAACTACTTATACGTTTACAAATTTACGTGTAATGTCGCGATCTTTTAAAAAGGGTTGGGTCATTTCATAAAAAAATGGTAATTACTCAATTTCATTAAAAAATCATTTTTAAATACAGTTTTTCCGAATTTACAAGAGAACTGTTGATCTGACAAGAAAAGTGTATCAGACAAGAACTGTAGATATGATAATTTTACACATTTTTGGCATATACTTACTTGCCTTATGTCTAACCGTTTGTGAGAAAAACGACTTTGAAACCAATTTTGGGAATAACAATAGATTTTTCTGAAATTTTTGGGTAATCGCTGATCTGGAATGAAAAGTATGCACAGGCAAAATGTAGATCATTTAAAAAAAAAAAATTCTTTAATAAGTTTCGATGTGGCGCTAATAGTTTAGGAAATATTGCACTTCATTAATTTTGTTCAATGTCCTGTATCCTACCATATGTTCGAAGGTCAAGATAAACCTGTAACTTCCTTGAAATCACATGAGATTTTCGAAATCTACGTCAAATTTCGAGTCTCTCATGTAGGTTACATGCGTTTCGCATGAAAATGACTGGAAACGTCGGATTTAGCGTTTTCTCAGCCTAAATATGCGAAATAACGCTTTCCCACGTTATATAAGCAAGACGCCGAGAGTTTCGAACCCATTCGAAAGAATGCAAGCTATTTGCACATAACTACGTATTTAGCGTTTTCTCAGCCTTAATGTGCAAAATAACGCATTTCCACGTTTTATAAGGAAGACGTCAAACGTTTCGAACCCATTCGAAAGATTTCAAGTTATTTGCACATAACTACGTATACCTCTAGAAATTTACGTGAAATGTCGAGATCTTTTATAAAGGGTTCGGTCATTTTGTGAAAAAATGGTAAATACTAAATTTGATTAAAAAATGGTAGATCAACTAAAAAGTTAACATTTTTCTTGAATAATTTTCGATGTGGCGCTAACAGTTTCGGAAATATTCACTTTATTATTTTTGTTCAAGGCCCTGTATCGTACCATATGTTCGAAGGTTAAGAAAAACCTGTACTTTCCTCGACATCAACTGACAGATTTTCGAAATCTACGTAAAATTTCTAGACTTATCATGTAGGTTACATGCGTTTCGCCTTCAAAATGACTGGAAACGTCGGATTTAGCGTTTTCTCAGCTTAAATATGCGAAATAACGCATTCCCACGTTTTATAAGCAAATCATCCCTACCTATATGTACAACCATTTATATCGGAAGTTTTAATCAACTTCCAACACTAGATATAGTGGTTAAATCACCCCTATACAAAAGTTAAAATTGTTACACTATTTCCATACAGCCGATAATATAATATAGAGAGATTTAATCATCCATCAAACCCAAAAAGACTGCCGGCCTAAAATAAATAGCCTCAAAAAAATGCATTATGCTAATTATTAGCGGGGTTAAATCACCCCCTATGCATGAATTATTCCATATGGACGGTTATTGAATTCTCAGTAATACCGTAGATTCTGTCAATAAATTACTTTATATTTTAAATTATTTATGATTTTTTTAGGCAAAATCCTTCATGCGTAACTGAAAAGTTCACACAAGGGCGAAGCAGACTTATCAATAAATCTGTCTTTAAAGCCTATATTGCGTCTGGCCTGGGCCTCTTAGGGTAAATATAAAAACATATCAAATTTCAACCGCTCGATATGATTATCGATACACATTATTTTCTTAATGACGTAAGCATAAAATAATAATTAAATAAATTATTGGATAATGACCTGTTCAAAATTAAAGACGATATTTTGCTCGGCCTGATAGATTCCGTAAAATTAATTACATAAGCACATTTGTTATGAATCGCAATCACGAGATACACCCAATATTAAACACATCTATGCAAAAAATCGCAACAGAGAATGTCGCTCAGATAGCGTGTTATTTGGAAACGACTTCGTTCAAAATTAAATTAGCTACTGTTATTAAAAAGAAGTGATTTAAACTGGAGGCGTCCTTTCACCAAAAGTCGGTTCAAGAAAGGCCAAGGTTACAAGAACACGGAAAATCATGGAGGGGGGCACAGGAATATCCTCAACCACTAAAGGTAAATGGGAGATATGCTAGAAGGAAAATTGTCTGGGAAGTCGGAAAAGCTAACTAATGATCCCTTTATCTTACAATGTGTACGAGGACAGACTATACCGTTCAATCGTATTCTCATACAAAGGAAGTTTCCAAAACTAACAAAGAAATTAGTATGGTAATAGAAAGTATTCAACATTAATTTGTTAACAATAAATGGCTTATAAAAATGTGAATCAAAAAAGAGGCAATTTATCTGATCATATTTTTCTAGTGTCAAAGCCTAGCCATAAGGTTTATATTAAATCTAAAAACCATAAATAAATCTAGGTATTTTAAATTAGAAAACAGATCTGTTTAAAATATTATGTCATCAAATGTATTCCGGGTTCCAATTGGCCTTAAAGACGCTTATTTTCTAATCCAATAAATAAACAGAGAAAATATCTAGGATTCATTTTTGAAGAAAATTTATATAAAATTCTTTTTATTCCATGTGGTCTCATTTTCTTATGAAATCACTTAATAAAATACTTAAGATCAAAAGGACTTATTAAGTCAATAAATATCTGGACGATTTCTTGTTAATAGGTTCCACGAGGCAAGAGTGTCTAGCAAATGTAATGACTACCATTTCCCTCTTAGAATCATTAGGAATTAGTATATTAATCCCTGCTAGAAGTTGAAAATATTTAGGTTTTATAATCGCTGTGTCTAGCCTCCCGGTACCGGT
>JAEQML010076215.1:0-13464 GCA_016904865.1 Pissodes strobi
AGATTTCGTTTGTTTTTATGTACTTTCTTGTCAGCCCGACTTTAACCCAAATATTAGCGACTTATTTTTAAGAACCTGTTTAATAGCCATTTGACCGTCGCGTCATTTATTCATTTTTACGCTAAAGAATTTGATTTGTTTTGCCTAACTTCATAACCGTTCAGTGAATTGCTTTCAACAGGTCTGATGGTGCAGTGGTCAGACCCTGTGATTATGATACGGGTGGCCCCCGTTCAATTCCCGTCGGTGGCAAAACATGTTTGTTAAGGAAGGAGTTTCATTTCTAGCAGACACTGACAACAGCCCACATTTGCATTTGGCATCATCGTAGTGAGATTGAGTCGTCGCAGTATAGTGGGAGAAAATAAAACTTGTTACACTGTCGAAAGTGAAAGAGTGGTTATTGATTTATATTTTTACTTTTTTGGGAAATACCACTTTGGGCGCTTTGAATAATAAGCCAATACATATATTTAATTAATCATATATCCCACCCTGATTTCTTTTGCGCTTTATTTGCCAAACAATTGGACATTTTAGGTAAAATTGTTATATAACTCTTTCTGCAGAGAATTTTATGACGAACAACTTTGTATAAAAATGCCTTTACCTACCATGCACTGTTTCGTAAATATTCCCAAAAAAAAAATTGGGGTGGAAACAATGTTGCGAGGATTAAAGCACACACTTTAAGGGTGGGAACTTTTTATTGTACTAATATTTATGTTATCCTTATTATGTCTACCAATTTTTAAAACATTCTAAATTTTGTCCGATATATTACAATTTAAACTATAATATTACTAAATTATAAGTAATCAGTGTTACATTATGTTATATAGAAAATAATTTGGACTCTTTTCTCCTTCACATAATTTAAAAGTGATAAAAACCGTTTGAAAGAAATGTCTTAATTTTCATAGTTTTTATTTCGATCATTGTAACTAATATATATATTAATTGATTATTACTTGAGTAATTCTTCTATCTCTTGAAGCACTTTTCTTATAACGTTCTAATTGACTCAGCACAGCTTTCCGAATATTCCTTCCATATTCCTTCGAGAAACCCCCTCTTATCAAACATCTTTTTCTTTTATTAGAAATCCAACGGCAACATACGTAGACCGCACCAAAATACATTTAAAGAATTTCGATGCAGACATCAGGAGTGGTCGTTTCTGTCAAATATATGAATAAATCTTTAAGGAGGCTTTCCAGTTCGTCCCGAAGGATAAGATGTTTGTCAACTCCTTTCCCATATCGGAGAGAGTCTCGCGTATCTTGGCCCAATTTTAATTTAAATGCTAATTTTCTGTTTTTCGTTAAAAGATGGAATGAAACCTTTGCCTAAAGTCGGCGGGAGCTTTAAATACGATTAATTAAAAACGTGTTTACGGTAATTTGTTGTATTCTCTGGAGATAATTGTTGATTATTAAAATTGTAGCTTGGCACCGATTGAAATTAAATTAATCTGTGTTGAGTAAACTTGCCTAACCAACTTTTTACACGTATGACGACTGTCTTTAAAAATTATATATGTTATGAATATTAAAATTAGTTTTTCAAATGAAGCCAAACTTATACATCAAATGGATGGTATGTATCCAAAATATAGCTTTATGATCTTAAATCGTTTGAAGGTTAGTAAGTAGTCAAATAAGTTTCATATTCCAGCAGTGCTGGATTTTAGTCCTATTTAGAGAATAAGCTAATTGTCTTATACATGAAAAGAAGTCGGCTCAGTTTGTTTTACTCTCTTTATATTTTTTTTATTACGCATGCATCATAATCAACGATTATCGCAAGCTGCAGCGTGCTTAAAATGATGTTTATGATGCGCCTACTTTTTTAAAGGTTGCTATAGAAACATTTGATCATATCAAGTGTGACAGATTAATATATTCGTCAATATATCCCTTAAGTTTAATATGTAAAACATTTCTGAGATTATGATGCATTCGTAACAAATAAAATAGCGTATACGTGTATAAGAGGCCTTTAAAGCCCTTGCGACTTACATGTCACATTACACTTATATGTCACGCGTGCTTTAAAGGCCCTCTTATACACTTATATCATAATATACTATTATGAAACTAGTAAGTGTGTTTTAAGAATATATGCGACCGAAACTAATTGCGAGGTTTTGCCCCTTCGATTATCGCTGAAAATTAACCAGCTTCTATTTATTGTATGGGATGTCCTATCCTTATTTTGAATTACTTTAATCTACCAACTACTAATATTTTCAACTTGTAGAATTAAAGTCTATATCTTTTCTTGACTTAGTCATTTTTCTCATTATTAATCGAGGCTTTACGCATTTCAAATTTACCAAATCATAATAAACTGTGAGATAATCAATATTCCAGCAAAATGTTTCAGCCAATCAGTCATCGACGTATATGTATGTCATTTTTTTTCGTTAAAATTTGATTACAGCTCCCTCTGTTGGCGCAATTCGAAGAAAAACTCAATTTTATGGTTGATTTAATAAACAGCTTAACGACGGAAATGAAATTAATATCACGATGATGGAGTTTGGGTTATTAGCAACCGTATCGGTAAATTGAAAAAACTCGAGGGTGTATATCACGGTTTATTTTTGAAGTCGTGTACCGAATGATCGGTCGATTTTGCGGATATTTTAAAGTGGTCTCCTTTATTAATAAAGGACGACTGAATAGTAATTTCCTCGTCTTGACTAACCGATGTTTCGTTTCTAATACTTATAGAGGAATCGAATAATGTGGGAATTTCATTAAATTATTCAAAAATAGCGTCGGAAGGTAACAGTATTATGAAGAATTATTATAAAAAAAAAATAGATGAAAGTTGATAGCTTCACTTCTAAGATTTGGAGTATATTACTTAGGATTAAATAAAAAAGACACTAATTAATTTTAGCTCCTAGGTTTCACCAAATTGGTATGTATGTAACCATATTATGTATTTCTATGTACTCTAAGAGTACATAACCCAACTAACCCAAACTAGGACTTGGATGTAGTTTTATCATAATAAAATGTATAAAATAAAATGTTCCAAATTTTATTACATTATGTAACAATGGGTTAAGGCCTCGATACGATACTTTTCGTTCGAATACGCAATATTTAATGTATAATGTTATACGTAGCCTGCTGGAATTGTCACGATATCAGGTCCAAATTGGGCGAGTTCTGTAATTTTGTGCATACATCCAATTTTCAAGTTGTTTTTCTCGTAGAAACATATTTGGTTCCCAATTTTAGACTTAAGATTGGAAACTATAATGTGGAGAAGTCTGATAGGCCCGATCGACGCGGCGGGGGCGTGGCCTGCCTCATACAGAGGTCGCTCTCCTATAAAAGAATTCGCAATTTGCCAACGGCAATAGAACACGTCTGCATTGAGACCGAGAACGGTTTACGTATGAGCGGCGGTTATGCACCCCCGCGTCTCCGCCTCACGGCAAACGACCTCTTTGCTTTATTACCGCAGAACAAAATATCGTTGCTAATTGGTGACCTCAATGCTTCCCACGAAGAATGGGGGGGGTACTTCCAATGGCAGGGATAGATTATTAAAGGGGATAATCGAAAATAACTTGGAAATGTCCTATCACCGTACACCTAATCCCACGTATCTATCTAACGCCTCATTCCTGGACATCGCTATCACTCGGGGCATAATTGGGACAACGCAGCTGCGAGAGATTAATACCTTGAATTCGGACCACCTCCCAATCGAGATTGGCCTGCACTGCAGGATTCCGACAACGGAAAGCACTGCCATTTCGACCAGAAATATCGATTGGGGGGCGTTCCGAGCAAGACTTAATGAACTCACAGTTGTCCCGGAGCAGATTGAAACGTTTCAGGAACTAGAAAACGAGGTAGCCAAACTACCACACTTTCATATCCAACGCATCCGCGATGCCATGTGGCCTAGAGTCACAGTTCGCCCTAGAACAGAATCCCTACCCGACACAATCCTAAATCTCATCACCTTTCGAAACAGATTTCGAAGGAGATGGCAGAGAAATCGGACTAGAGAGGGAGCCGCACGTATTAATACACTGACGGAGGAGATCAGGGTTGGACTTCATAAACGGTGTAAACAGGAGAGACGGCTCGCTGTGGAAGCTGGCCAGGAGAGTTCGTGGAAGCTTCACGCCAATACCTGAAATAAATCATCGTGGCTTAGATCACATTAACGATCTAGGTAAAGCAGAAGCTTTTGCGGACTACTTGGGGGCGTCTACAGCGAGTCGCCCGATGCTTTGCCTGAACAACACCGTTACACCAGTGTGATAAACATCTTTCGCCAACGAAAATATCCTATTCCTCCGGAGGTGTATGACAGACTGAGAACTACCCAGCGGAAATCCGCAAAGCACTCTGTTATCTCCCGAGAAACAAAGCGCCCGGTCCGGACAACATTCCGAATATTATCTGAAAAAATTTACCTAGAAAAACCCTCATCCATTATATGCACATTATTAACGCGATCATCCGGCTACAACACTTTTCTAAACCCTGGAAGGTAGCGTGCGTGGTACATTTCTTGAAACCGGGTAAAGACCCGACCCTCCCTGCCTTGTATCGTCCGATATCGCTACTGAACACCCTCGGAAAAGTGGCCGAGAGGCTGATCTTACCGAGGCTGAACAGGGTAACAGATTAACCACAAATCCTACCAATGAGCAGTTCGGTTTTCGCGGAGGGCACGGTATTACCATGCTCGCCGCGAAAATTGCATCCGACATACACGAAGGCTTCAATAAGCCTCAATCCCCTGCTCTACTACTTCTTGATATCGAGAAAGCGTTCGACAGGGTATGGCACGACGGACTCCTGTATAAACTCCTGGTTAAATACGGTATGCTCTTGTATAGGACAGCCCTAGTAGAGTCATACCTTGCCGGACGCACCTTCGCTACAATAATTGGTAACCAAATCTGTGGCCGGCAGACGCCTGCTAGCAGGAGTACCACAGGCTACGGTACTTTCGCCGCTACTCTTCAATCTTTATATAGCAGATATCCCGTCACATCCTAATACTCCTAAGGCTCTCTTCGCTGACGATACAGCGATTTATTCCCTGGATCCTATAGCAGAGGTGGCTAAACATAACCTACATGAACACATGAATGTGTTAGTTCCTTATTATGAGCGATGGAAAGTAACACCCAATGCGTCTAAAACTGAGATGCTAATAATCACCAGAAAGCGCAAGAACGTGGACGTTACACCTCTCATAATAGGAAATACTGCAGTTCAGGCTAAAACTAAAGCCAAATATCTGGGCATTATCTTTGACGATAAGATGAACTTCAGCAAGAACATTGAATCTATAATCGCCAGAGATGCGATCATAAAAAAGAGCCTTTGCTCCCTAATTACTGCTAGATCATACCTAAGCCCGGATAGTAAATTAAACATTTATAAAACTATTATTCGACCCGCATTGTTCTACGGCGCACCGGTTTGGTGCTCGGTGGCGAAAACTCACATGAAAAGGCTGCAAGTAGTGCAAAATCGGTACTTACGCGCGGCGTTCTCGTTAACCCTGAATGATCGCCTTAGGGTTGAAGATCTGCATGTCTGGGCTAGAATTGAATACGTCGAGGAGTACATCGACAACCAGGCAAGCAGATTCTTCGAGTATCAAATACGTGGATCGCCGCTTACCGAACATATAGCCGACATCAGATACAGCCCCGAGCATCGAACCACTTACGGCACTATATACCGGGAAATCTCGCTTTACTATAAGCAACTTATGCCCCCATAAAGTCATAATCTAATGAGAATGTACTTGTAATCTGCATATCAGAAGTATCAGGAGAGCAGGATAATACATCGCCAAGTATGGCAGTAAGTATGACCTGCTTGATTCCTGATTGGCCCGCCTACGTGTTCGGACATGGGGGCGGGGCTTGTTAAAGACGCTACAATGCCTATAAATATGCTCACGGTAATTTTTCTGCCATCACTTTACTTCAAGCCACCGAAGCATCCTTGACTCCGTATCCGGCCAAGGCGCCTTGATATAGTGACAATCGTACTTGAATAGACTTAGCTCTCTAACGTTTATGTCTACTCTTTGTTTCACGATTATATGTTGTACATTATGTAAATAGTAGCATTCTGTCCTCCTGCTTATTGAGCAGTTTAAACAGGGTTTTTAAACAGTTTTCCCTGCATAATAACCAGGCAAAAGTATGACCAACTATCAGTATTTGCTCAACAACCAAACTAGTAGCTCCGCTTTTAATAACAACATTGGCTTTGAAGGGATTACCCAAGTAAAGCTCAGTACACAAACGCAATACCACATACCTTAGGATATAAGTTAGAATAACATCTGCATCCCCCTAAGGGATCCTGCAGCTGGGGGCCACAGCGATGTAGGAACAATGCTAGGCATAACCTCAGGTGCAATAATTCTAAACTAGCACTAAGTATGTAAAACAAATAAGGTAATATTTAGCAATAAAAATCATTGATTGATTAATGCAATGGGTTAAAAACGCATATACTGCGGTCTTTGTTATCTTGTCATTTTATTTATATATATTTTTGTTCTAGGTGCAAAAAGCCTGATCGGTATCTAACCGACTTGCCCAAGACTTCAGTAATTATATGTTTCCACAACGAAGCATGGTCAGTATTACTACGTACAGTTCATTCGGTATTAGATCGCTCACCTCCAGAACTGATAAAAGAGGTCATTTTGGTGGATGATTTTTCCGACATGGACCACGTTAAGGGACAGTTGGAGGAGTATTGGGCCAGTGAACCTAAAGTCAAGATCGTCCGAGCACCCAAGAGAGTTGGACTGATTAGAGCCCGATTATTAGGTGAGTAGAACGTTTACGCATTATGAATATTACAATTCAAGTTACGAATTCGGTTCAATATTCTATTCTGTCCCTCACGATATAAACGCTTCCACTAATTTATGAATAACTTGTAGCGAACTTGTTAATTAGTTGATATAAGTTACTGTCAACTAATTAAAAAGTCGGCCTATTGATAGGCAGTTTGAGTTAGAAGTTCAGAGTATTCCCATCATTTGTATATATTTATGGATCTAAAATTCTGCATTTTAACAATACTAGATAAATAAGCAGTATTCAATTAAATAATATAAGTGTATGCAAAGATATTGACATCCCGTACAAAGCCTATACAATTTCTTGGGCTCCCCAGAGACGATATAGTAAAAAAATACAGTTTTTAAATATACATCACGGTCGTGATAAGAGGTAGAGACGAATGAATGAATGAGAATGCACACATTGCAGCAAAGCGCTATAAAATGGTATACAGACACAAACTGAACTGGCGACCGGAGCGGGAGTATTCGGGCCAGGAACCAAACTCTCCGAAGCAATGGGATAACATGCGGACATATTTCAAGAGGAAATTAACGACATAAGAAGATATGCGCAGTGCAACCTTGACATAAACTATAGGAACACAGAGATTGTCATATTCTTCAAGCAGCCATCAAAGCGCTGAACTCATCAACAATCAGCTCCAGAATGGTATGGGAATGCCTAAATGGGCTAAACGGACTAGGCAAAAACAACAAGCTATCCCTTTAATGGATACCAGGACACGCTGGGATAGAAGGCAACGCAAAAGCAGATCAATTGGCAAAAATAGGAGCGCAAACTCGGCTTTTGGGACCGGAACCCTTCTGTTGCATAGGGATGCACACCTACAAGGAAGAGTTCAGGAAAGAAGAGTGATCAAATGGAGCAGTCTATGGGAACGTCTTCCACGGTTAAAGCAACCAAAGATGTTTCTAAAGCTCCCTCACCCAGAAAGATCAAAAAACATTAGAAAGAACAATCTCCGCATCCTCACCGGCGTGCAGCGGCTTTATTACGGGCCAGTGCCGGTTAAGCAGGCACCTAGAGAGAATAAAAATAGAAAAAGATGAGAGTTGCCGATTCTGGGAGGGGAGGGAACCCAGGAATACCTCACGGAATTCGAGGCGGTCGGGAACAGGCGAATGGCCTGCTTTGGGTGCTACATCGTCGGAGGATATTTAATCCATAGAACCATCCAGACTACTTGCCGCACTGAAACTGGATGAGGTACTCTGATTGACAATCACATCAATGGAAGCACCAAGGAAGGGTGACACAAAATAGATCTATATACGTCGCAGTGCACTAATACCTCCAAGAACATTAATTTATTTTAATTCATGCAAAGAAATTATATTCAAAAGTAAAGCAATATAATTTGTTATGTCTGCATATCAAAACCTTCCTACTAGAGTTTATATTTCAAAACGGAGACCGTTCTGCTTAATTTGTAAATATATGACTTACCGTTGGGAATTTATGAAGTAGCATTATTTATACTTGCGTGACTGTTTCCGGGTCGTGTCACAGTGAAAGAGATTTTACTTTTATCTGGTTAACATGAGAACGTTCTTTAAGTTGGGGAAAACAATGTACATTATTACGAAAGAAATAATGCCGCAATACTCGTTCACTCTATTGTGTTCTTATTTATGGCTATATTTTTTTTATATTTTTCTTGACTTGAATACAATACAAATATTGAAATAGTTTTTGTGTAGATAAAATCTTGATCAAGTTAATTAGGTGCAATTTGGTGCTTTTCCCTAGATAGCGACGGAAAGCTCTTAGAGATGTAATGGTAATTTGAAATTATACTATATCTAATACAAAATGCAACAGTTAGAAAATGTCTCTAATTTATAGATCAAGTTTTAATTGTCTTGAATCTTCATTAGTAAAAAATAGCTACCAATTATGAGCCCGACATAAAATGAAAGAGATGCAGATATAGTCAAAAGCGGTCTTATCGTGACAAAAATCTAGGGAACACACAGGAGGAGCTCCGAAAATTTCTTCCGTATTCTAGATTAAGCAAAAATAATCGAAACTAACTTTAACTAGACAAACAAGCGCATTGAGACGAGCGCGCTACCCAAACTAACCAAAACTAACCCAAACTAACAAAAACTAACCCAAACCAACGCAAACTAACCGAAACTAAAGCAAACTAACCCAAACTAACCGTAATTATCCAAAGTAAAGACAAGCGCGCTACGCGCTCCTGTCTTCCGTCTTACAGATTAAGCAAAAATAATCGAAACTAACTTTAACTGGCCAAACAAGCGCATTGACACGAGCGCGCTACCCAAACTAACGCAAACTAACCCAAACTCACCCAAACTAACTCAAACTAACCCAAATTAACCCAAACTTAACCCGCACTTAACCCGCCCTTAACCCAAACAAATCTAACTATGATTTTGGACGTCGCAAAATATCGGCCCCTGAATGGAGCCCCTAGGATCCAAAATATTTTTGACGGTTTAAGGGGCGCCCGCCGAACATCCCTGCAGAACGCCAACCCTTTCGGACGTCAAATCGCCTTTTTTCTTTCGCACAGCCTCGCCCCTAGGGGCCTCAAATTTCTAATGTCCAGATTCGGTCGTCTCATCACCGAAAATCCCCGACGGCTGATTTTCGTCGACTTCGGACCTGCTTAAATTTTTCGCTCGGAAATTTTCCTCCTGTGTGTTCCCTAGACTGTTTACTTATACTGCGAGTCCATAGGTCACATTTTTCATTAAATGTAATTTCTTTGACAAATTTTATACGTAAAATCTACCACGAATGAAGTTTTTACTGAAAATTGTGACCTTTGGACGTGCACGATAAGATTGCTGTTGACTATATATTGCAAATCACTTCTCTTTTATACTCCATGGCATCTATTCATAAATTTGGTATGCATACGTAAATTTTCCCTGCTTATTTCTGAACAATTTAATAGGTTTAGGTGAAATTTAGATGTTATGAGGGGGGAGTTCTGTTAGTGGGTTTCGCGTATAGCGCATTTGCCCAGTAAGGCCCCCGTCCGGGCTTAGCCAGAGCTTGGGCAAGCCTCCCATATAGGCAGGTACACCCTTGTTGGGTCGGAGGCACTATATTTTTGAAACCCTCAAGATGTCAATCATGCGCTCTCTTGAACGCTCCTACTACCACACACAAATATATCGCAGCTGCGAGCTAACTCTTAGAAGGCATAGACAGAAATGATCCCAGAGAACATCTGGTTCCCCTCGGCCTGGGTACCGGCGTGAATGAGAATTTCTTCTGGCTAGGACACCCGATTCCTCCTCGGGAGAAACAACGGGCACTGGACAATAGCCACTTGCTCACCCAATGGCGGCAAAAGAGCCGCTACAAAACGCGTCTTGACTCTATCGAAGATGACATTTTGAAAAAAATATCTGAACGATTGAAATTATTAACCCCAAGCACCATCTTTAAATAGTCTATATACAAATGTGTTATCGATTTTAGCAAAGAAATTATTCTTCATAAACACTGCTTGCAAAAAAAAACATGATTCGCGCAGAAATAGTATATTGTGTAACTGGGAGGAAAAGCAAAACATTCCTGGACGATTGTGGTAAGGAGTCCAGGAATGTCATTTTCCTACACGTCGCACATACTATTTTTTATCCGATCGGAATTAATACGTATTTATGAAAATAGGGCCAAATATTACTCTAAATAAAAACGGTGATTAAATTTAAACTCAACATAATATCAAGTTTTGAATCGAGCGAGCTTGGAGTTTATTACGTAACTAGGGAAGCGACAGCTAAATCTTGCTTTTGATAAACTAAACGTCAGATCTGACAAACAATGTGTTTAAATATGACATAAATTTTATATTCCCGGCCTAGCCCGGGAATGTTATATTCCAGGCCTAGGACGGAAATGTCGTACGTACAGTTGTTGCATGTTGCCAAGCAACGAATACAATATACTGGAATCATGACTTTTGCTATGAGAAAACACGTCGGAAAGGTATAGTTTTTCTTCTGATCGGAAAAAAAGAATCATTTTTTGTATACGGGGTAGTCAGAAGTTAGAAAAACGTTAATTATTTGACCTATCTTTTAATTGCCTTTCATTTTTAAGAAAAATTATATTTGAAAACGTTATTCAGAATCACATAGTTGGATAATAAACAATTTTAAAAACAAGTAAGGAATCTAAAGAAAGTCAAGGCGCCTTTCTAAAGACTTCCCTAATAATTAAAAAATTCACTCCACTTCTGTAATGGATCCTACATTATTTTTTATGCATATTACAAGGTTTTTTTGAAAATTATTTCACTGCATTGACAATTTCGACTGATTCTAACTCATTGCAAGCTTGTCGAATTCTAATTTTTAGCGCATTAACGTTAGGTAGTCTGTATTTATACATCATACGTTTATTCTTTCTCACAGGTAGTACTCCAGAAGTGTGAGGTCAGGTGACCTCGCAGATCAATATGCGAAATGAGAGTCTTGAGGAGAGGCACGTCCCATCCACTTATTTCGGAAATGTTGGTTCAACCATGCCCTTACGCGTGGTAATTTGTAAAGCATTTCGCTGAATTCTTCTTGCAAAAAAATAAAAAACCCTCACCATTTAATTTTTTGTCAAAATAACTGGTCCTAAAATTTTATTCCTTAAAACCCCGCATCACTTGTTAACACTTTCTGAATATTGATTTCTACATTCTATCACCAAATGAGGATTGTCTGCAATCCAGTAACGACAATTTTGTGATCGAAGATACCATTTGGTGTAAACTTAGTTTCGTCTGAAAAGAGAATGTTGTATCCAAAATGCCTGTCATCCTCGAAAAATGCCAGTATCCAGTGGCAAAAATCAAATCTAATATCGAAGTCACGTGGGGGTAAGGTATGAATAAATTTGAGCTATAAGGGTTTTGAATACTCTACTAATAAGCATTACTTTCAAGTTTGAATCGCGGGATCTTTGAACTAAACTTGCCCCGGGAGTATACGTACTCTGAAGACGCATAAGGTTCTGCCCATAGGGCGACGGTAATATAAATGTTAAATATAATACCTCCCGTCTTCAAATATCTGAACACTTCATGCTTCGCTTAGCTCGCGGCGCGAGCTAAGCGAAGCATGAAGTGCTCAGATATTGACCATAGAATACCTGTGCTGATGAGAAACTAACAGAAACTAACTACATTTATACTGTAGCAATATTAGTGTCCTCAATAATTTAATGTATCTAAAGTTGTGGGTATAGGACTTATAACACTTATTCGAAATTTGCCTAAGTTTCGACCATTTATTGCGCTCTTTTTCAAGGCTACAATAGGAATAACTGTATTACAACTTGTCAGAACCTGGGTTTACAATTAAAAATTTTTAGTTTTTTTTTCAATTACTATTTTTATTCAAGCAGACTGATAATTTTAAGTACAAATTAATTTGAATATACATTTTCCTTAAAAAGCCAAAATAAATTTACACAGAGATCATTATGGCACGGCACTACTTATTAAAATAAACAACGAAGTTAGACAAAAAAAAAGACGAAATTTAAAAAAACACATTAAATATATACCAAAACAAAAACAAAAACCACTTAAAACAATTAAAACATCCACAATTTATAATAAACCATTTTGATTTTCACTACTAAATTCAACCCTCAAAAAGTAACCCATTCTTTAATATTTTTTTTATTTTTTATATAGGTATTTGTATTTATTAGGCAGACAGCTTTTTCGCTTGGACCACACAAATAAAACATACCTTTTTCTTCTGCAGAAGTATTCTATGGTCATTAAACCTTCTTATCCAAAAAAAAAACATAATATGGAAAATATAATTATGTGCACAATTATTACAACATTAAAAACCATCAAAAACAAACACAACACATTAAAATAATTGTCAACGAAACGTGGTATAGGCCAAGGCCTTCCGCATATCTCTACAGTGATGCTTTTTACCATTGAGTTATTATGGTATACAAAAACATGATAACTCATTGGTAAAAAGCATCCTATCACTGTGGAGATATGCGGAAGGCTTGGCTTCTTTAGTCACTGCTGTAAAACGCACTAGTTTGGTTGACAAATATTTTAATGTGTTGTGTTTGTTTTTGATGATTTTTAATGTTGTAATTATGCAAATTTTTTTTTTTGGATAAGAACGTCAAAATGTTTAATGACCATAGAATACTTGCGCTGATGAGAAAGGTAGGTTTTATTTGTGTGGTCCAATCGAAAAAGCTGTCTTCTGCCTAATAAATGCAAATGTGTTTTTTTTTTTAATTTTGTCACAACTAACACAAGTTCTTTTATGTAGTTTTGCCTATTCCTCTCTTAATTTTTGATAAGTTTTTAGTACCAAATAGTTATGTACTTAGTTAGTTAGGTAGTTTAAGCATTGGATCAAAAAACAGAAGCGATTGTGATTTATGGTGAAAGTAACCGAAATTTGCATCAAGCGGTACGAATATTTAATGAGAGATATCCAGTAAATCCGAGTTCACCGCACTATTATAGGAAATTACTCCAAACATTTCTTAATAGTAGTAGTGTTAATTACCAAAAAATATTCTGGAAGAAAATCAATTGCGGA
>JAEQML010076216.1:0-13464 GCA_016904865.1 Pissodes strobi
TTTAAAAATATGAGATTAGGTTTAGATATTCAAGCGTTCAAAGATAAAAAGAATAAGTTTCTACCTAAAGAATTGTCTGCCTATGATGGAGAAAAAATTAGTAATTACATTTTCAAGCAACCATTTTCTTTGAATTCTCTTTCTACTGAAGCGCACAAGCAAGCTGTTTGGTTAATGAAAAATCACCACTGCATTAATTGGGTATTGAATTAATATACACCAGTTTTCAACAATTGTAAAAAAATTGACTGAAGAAGAATTTGTTTATGTTAAAGGAAACGAAAAAGAAGATTACCTAAGAAAATATTCCAGCAAATCAGTAATTGAATTAGGCGAACAACCAATTTTAATTGCTTTAGTACCTAAATGTTTTTATCATTCAGTCACCATCTATGTGTGCGCTTTCAAATGTGTTTTATATTTATAATAATTTTGGTATAAATGAATAATAAAAAAAATTATTTAACTTTGTTTTATTAAATATATTTCATTTCCTACATTTAAATTTCTTAATACGCACTTACATTTTTATAATATAATTTCAACATATTAAGTTCCAATACAAACTTTATTCTGTCTTTGGTTTTTAGGAACTCGCTACACACTTGTACACCCTTTTTACAATACTCAGCATGTTGCATATATTTTTCATACCACAGTATATCTTGAGCTTCAACGTCATTTCCCGCAAGTGCATAAAACCGCGAACAGGCATCCGACATCAGAAAGTTTTCATACAGTTCTAATGCAAAGTTCACCATTTCTTACACAAACACTTCAAATTGAAATTCTCCCGATTCTTCTTCTGTTAATTTTATCACATCTAATATGGTCTTCTATATGGATCTTCTATATATTTCTTCAAACTAACCACTTCAACAAAAAATCCCAATTGCTTCAGCTCGACTACAAACTGCAATACATTGAAATTTTCCAACACACAAGCGGACGCACCTTTTGAATAATCTTCTGCAAACTCACTATAAAAGTCAACATATTCTGGTCTGCTATGCATAGCATTATAATAATTATCTGAATTTAATTAACTAAATTCTTCATGTAACTTTTTCACAGCCTCATCCACAACTTTTAATGTACATAACTGACAGCGACTGAATGATCCTAAGTATCAATGTTTCTTATAAACAGAAAATTCCCTCTTATTATTACGTTGATGTTCTGGGGATGATATAAACTACTTCATCATCTTCATTATTATTATCACCATATAGAATAGTTTCAAAAATATCGATATTTGATTTAGTTTCTTTCACAATAGCTCTTTTTTGATTAGTATATTTTACATTAATGTAATCACAATAACTTCTATACAATGGTCGAACGTCCTTTCTTTTTAAACATTCTGTTAAGCAATCTAAACAAAATTTGTGTTTACAATAATTTGTTGAACAAATGTTTTCTTTTTCCAAAGGATTGAAAAATGGAACATTCCTGTTTCAAGTGCACTTCACTTTTTTTTGAGCTAACTGTTTCCGAACTAACTATTTCTGAATTGACTCTCTTGAGTACTCGATTTCTTAACTTGAGTTCTTCCATAGAAAACTAAACTGTGAAATGAAGAAATACATACAGAACTGCTGGTTTTGTTATGTTTATTTAAGAGAGAAGGGGGGAGCGGGTCGGTAGAAAGTCGATATAACGCAAGGTTAACATATGTGTAGACAAGAATGGGAAATATATTAATTTTATGATGAGAGAGACTCCTCAGTAATTGAAAGAGATAGAGCCCACACGGAGGATGAGGTAATAACCTCCTCCGTGAGGACTCACTCTCTTTAACACACTACTCACGACGAACGGGTGCGGCTTTGCTGTCTGTTGTGACGTGACTGTCTCATAGGCGTTGCTGGGGGCGAGATAAGGCGGGCCAAATCCTAGGAACGTCTGCCTTGAAAATACATCTAAAACAGGGATATCTCGGTCACATGTCTGCGGTGTTTCAGACTATCCAGATCCCGGGTCAATTCCCGGTTGCCGACGAGATACACAGCTCTCTTCTGAATAGAATCCAGCAACTTTAGGGTATGCTTAGATGCAATACCCCAGATGTGTGAACAGTATTCTAAGCACGGCCTTGTTTGCTTTTGTAGACCAAGAGCAGCTGCTGCGATGTATACAGTTTTTTGTTGCGAACTAGCAGACCAAGCTTCTGTGAGGTTAATGTTGCGATGTTAACAACGTGGTCATGCCAGGACATATTGCTGTTGTCCAAGACACCCAATACTCAGTAGTATTATTGAGGAGGATGAAGGAATGGTCGATAATGCGATAACGATGTCAGGGTCCGCCGTATTGGCGGCATATAAATGGTTTTATTTACAAAACATATAAGTTAGTTTAACTAACAACTAACAATAAAGTCTACCTTACAGTAAATATTTTAGTCATTTTACTCACTGCGTGACAACGGTGAAACTTTTAATTTCAAATATATCGAAAATGAGTACTTCTAGCGATATTGACAAAGTATGCCTTTTTTACTATGTTGAAACAATATTGACGGCTGTTGGAATATTCACTGCTTTTTTAGTATTGGTCGATCTTAAGGAAAATAATATTCTGTCCTTTCTGAGTATTGAAAACTAAAAATGAACCTAGTATAGTACAATAATATATGATCGTTTGATTTTATTATTACTACATAGATACTTGCTAAAAAACACTTACAAATATAAGGATAAACTTGACCCTTCACAAGGAAACATATTTGTTGTTGATTAGATATTGGTATGACTTCGTACTTCTCTTCAACTTGCCGATTTTTATTAGTCTACAGTAACACTTTACATTAGTAAAAACTTAGAAGTTTTTCTAATGATCTGGAATTAACAAAAACAAAATAATAAGATATAATAATCTACAATGTAAAAGAGAAAATACTTATGTTTTAGATATTTTAGCATAAATATTACCTCATACATTTAGGAGAACTGCAGCAATGTGCTTACATTCCGGCTTTGCAACTAAAGAATTCGGATATCTGAATATTATTTCGAATAATTTGAACTCAAAGTTCTTCTTATTTCATGTGTTAATAGGCACAAAGCTAAAATATCTACATATGCGTATGTGACTGATGTAGTTCTAATTAAAATTACCATGTTTACATTCAAAACCACCTCTTCTTCCACCAAGGAGCGGTAGCATTTTCATTTAGTAAACGCAAACTACCAATGCGAATTTAAAAAAATCGGATTTATTATTGATTAATATAGAACTAGCAAAATTAAACACAGATTTTGTATGTATCGTAATAATTTATTTGAACTACTAGGTCATACAAATGTTATATTACATATTGTCAGCCTTACGAGTCCTCAAAAACCATATGTAACAAATTTAACTCAGGTCATAGGATTTTTCGTCTAAAATTTTCAACCTCAAGTTAGGACTTCTACCTTATCGATACACACGAAACTTAAAACAAATAAAGTTTACGGTTCTAAAATGAAGTCAGCTCGATGAATCTCATAGTACCTATGGAGAATTACTTATGGATAAAAAAATTTATTTCAATTCGTCGAGCTGTTTGGAATATACAAAGTGCATTGAAAGATGCTTTTTTTTTTATTAAAAAGTAATTGCATTTTTTAATTATCTCCCTAGATATTGTATGATTCTCATTGAGTTGGTCTAATTTAAGAACAGTAAACTCTATCTGTTGTAAGTTTCAGGTGTATCGATACAGTATAGAAGGGGTACTGAAATTTTAACACGTAATTTCCTATGGTACGAGTTGAAAAAACGCACTATATTTACGTTACAGTACTATTAAATGTAGATTTTATCTATCAAGAAAAATTAAAAATGGAAGAATACAGTACATCATTTTTGTTCCACTTTCGCTATTAAATTTGCGTTCAAAAATCGGAATTTTACAATAATCAATATTCTATTTTTTAACCCCTCGTTTAACTAACACTAACTTTAGTTACAAGCATTTAAACATTTTCAACTTAACACAAATTTAAGGACTAGATCACTGTAAAGAAATGTATATAACATAGATTGCAAAAGTGTGATATATTCGTCGAGGTACATTCCTATAATACAAGGACTTATCGTGGTATATAGGTACTGACATAATGTGAACTCTAACATTAAATTAAATAATCCGATATGCAAAGCTGCTAAAGTCTGCAATTAGCCATCAGGTTCTCTTAGATCCATTCCACCCCTTCTTATACTTCTACTAGAGTCAGAGTTAAAATCATATATAGGTCGCACATAGTCCTAGTAAAAGTTAGACACTTCGTATGGCTTCTTGATAGAAACATAACCTGACGATCAATCTGGACTTACCTGTAAGGAAGGTTGATCAAAATTATGAGCAGTCTCGTCGAAATATTACGAAACACCCTGCAATTGCAGCCCACTGCACGATTTGGTACAACGTTAAAACAGCTGAAAAAGAAAATACCTCCTGTTCCCCCTACTTATGCGCCCGTTCCAAATCCTGAGTTAGTAGTGAAAGTACGAGATCAGGTTGACCGCATAGGTGGGATTACTTAATTCCTACGAAATATGGGGGGCGGGGATTTTGTAATGCTTCGACGAGACTGTTCATATAATTTTGATCAACCTTCCTTAAATGTAAGTCGATTGACCTTAAAATTATATTTCGCAGTCTCGTCTCATATTACAAAACACACTGTAGATGTTTAGAGATTTAAGCATATGGTTCAACCTGAATCTAAGGAATTTAATAACTTATTAAATGCCTATCCCCAAAAAATCTTTTGAATAGTCTATATTTTGCGAAAATAAGAAATTAACAAACATAACGAAATAATAAAGTTATATTCCTATACAAATCATATCCATACCTGTGACTTCAGATCACCTATCTTTAAAATTGCATTTGCAAAGGTGTCAGGTGGAAAAAGAATTGGTCTCTTATAAAATGTACAGGGTGGCCAACTTAGAATGCGAGGTACTGTATCTGGGAAACTATCCATCGTAGAGACTTGCGGCAAAAAACGTAATTACTAAAACGGTCAACAGAAAAACCTGGAAAATATTTTCAAGTCTCTAAAATAACCACTAGGGGGCGTAACTGCAATCTTGAATCTAAAAAAGTAATGTTTCTGTGAATTCCGCTGTATTAACCTAACAAAAAAATTCCACATATTTGAAGTTGGGGATAATGTAAAACTTTTTTGTTTAATGCTTTTTGCTGTATCTCTAAAAGTAAAGTGGTGGGGGGTATTTAATTTTTTTTTAAGTACCACCCTGTATCTGTGAAACGGCTAAGCCGATTTTAACAAACTTGGGTTAGTTCAAAGGAGCTCTTCTTGGGCTACAAATGTTGTATTATTTAAAGTTTCGTTAGTTTCACATGTCGCCGCTAGAGGGCTATTTTCGACATTGCGACAGAAATGGTTAATTTTCTCAAAAAAATTAAATGCATTGATATGATTTTTTTTGCCCATGAAAAAGTAGCTAAATAATGGCTAAACATGCTCGCGAAAACCGCATCTCGATATCTTGTTTCTAACCCAAAATATAGGCAAAAAAAATTATTACTTACGAAAATCCCTTAATTTCTTTTTTACTATATTTATCTCGAATTTTCTCTTTTATAAAAGTTGTGGCCCTGAAAAGGACCGATTTAAAAAAGAAACGTTCTTAGTGCCCCCGCAAATGCTCGAAATGCTGCCCATCACGCTCTATGCGTTGCTGAAGCCTCTCATGGTGTTATTTAAATTTGAATTTAATATTTCAAGGACTTTTAATAATATTATTAGCTTAATTTTACATAAAGTCTGTATCCTATGAGCACTTATTAATGCTACAAAAATAACTACTTTTAGGGTCAGTTCCTCTAAAGTTAATGTCAGGGATGGATAGAACTTTTCCAAATATTCCAGCACTGGTTCGTTATGGTCAGTTCCTGTTCGTTGAGTCCCCGTAGAGAGCGAAGCGAGCAAAGGGTCATGCATGAAGTGTTTAAATAATTGAAGATAAATCGTAAAGGGGGTATTCTAGATAACATTTATATTATAGTCGCCTTATGATCCTGTACACTCGATACGGATATGCATGCCTCTGGAAATGACCTCCTTACGAAAGCTTCCCCGATATGATTCCGGTATTATTATGACCCCCTTTGGTTCGGGCTTCCACGTTACAAATTGCTTCCATTTTTTACAGGGACGGAAATATGGGGGAGATGGGGAGGCGAGGTCCCCCTCCCAAAGATATGCCAGTTGAGAGAATTAAGTCTGAGCAAAACATGTATGTATATGATATAGGTAATATATGATGTTTTCAGGAAAATATAACGACCTTTAATTTAATAATAATATATTAATTCTAATTCAGTTGGGAAAATTGTATACAGGCACAAAAATATAAATATTAAAAGTAAAAAATATGAGCTGATAAAAATAATAAGCTAATTTAATCAATCTCCCTAATAAACTGAATTGTCTGAACACCTTTATGTTTTGTTCTAACCTCGAATATTTTAAGCATCAAATCAGACTAATTGAAACTAGAGACTCCGCCGCTGATGTAGATTTTTATAGTTTTTATAGGAAAGAATACTTTGCCGTTCTTGATGTCCTAAGAAGATATTTCAAGGTTGCTGCTAAAAACCGTCTCGGCTGTTACAAACGTATTCGCGTTTTCTTTGGATACAAATCAGTTATCTATATAAAACGTGTAGGCAATATTGGCACGATTCCCTTCTAATGAGAGATCAGATGATATGATTTAAATCTCCAATCACAGCTATAGAAATTTTCTTTGATATTTGTAACGTAAAACAAGTAGTTACAATGGTTCAAGCTAAGAAATTAGCAGTCCAATATAAATCAACTTTGAATAAATCTTTTAAGTTATGCCAACTGATTGCTACCGCTGGATACTCTCGGTAGTAACACACGAAAGAAGTTTTAGCCTTTTGAAATATGTATATAAATAATTATTTAAGGACTACCATAAGGAACGCTCTTAAGATGTAAAGCTGAAAAAGAAATTTTAGATAATATGGTACTAGACCCTATTGCCACCAAATGGGCACAACTTAAAAATAGAAGAATAAAGTTAACTTAAAATTTGCTTTTGTTCCTAGCTAGTGTTTAGTTTACGTAGCTACTGTTTTAATCATTGTGTTTACTGTTTGTCATTTTACATAAGATTAAATTAAAATGTCTGTGAGAAGCAATCACATGTGTTTTTCTTAACTGCTGTGTTCTAAACCCACTTAAACAGCAAAAGCAAAAGACACTTATCACAAATTGATTTTTAGGTTGGGAAATTCAGGTTTTAAGGTTATAACCTCATCTCGATCCTGGTCTGCAATAACATTCTCTTCTGTGTTTATATATGAAGCAAACAAATAAGTACTCTTGCTTTCAGAGGCTATTAGACCACGGTTGAGATAGCTGCGTTTTCGGCTCGTATAGTGAAAATACGGAAAATAAGCAAAGGGTTGTTCTTGTTTTACTAACAACTTCAAGAAAACCACATCCTAGGGTGAGTTAGATCTGCTTTTGTTGTGCTGGCTAGTTTTCTGACCTATTCTTGTTTATATAATATATATCTAAATTAGTATTTTCCCAAGCTAGTTACTCATATAATCTAGGTTTTTGGTGGGTCGAGATGTCTGACCCAGGGGGGGGGGAGCCCCCCATCAGAACATGATTCGGAATTTTTTGATAATAGTATGGATCAAGAAGAGGTTAATAAGATTATAGGTACAACACAAATACCAGTCAACAATGACTCGAACGATTCGGTTCAGAAAAAAAAAACAAACTTTTTTTTATGATGCTAAACATACCGGTTTATTTGTCGTTTATATTGAATCGCAAAGAACGGGAGATAATGGTAATATAGGCAGGCTATCTGCACTTAAAATAGCACGGGAAATATTTCAACTAAATCTCAGAAACGTGAGGAAAATTAACAACAAAGGCCTTAATAGAATATCTATCGAATTTATAAATGCTCAATCAGCCAATGAATTTATAAAGAACAAAGCTCTTGCAGAAAAGGGCTATAATGTATATATACCGGGTAACTTTGTTACATGTAAGGGATTAGTTAGGCACATTGACCTTGATGAAGACATAAAGGATTTCGCTACTTTCTGTAAATCTAATGTCGAAATTTTAGATGCTAAAAGATTGAATCGCAAAGTACTAAAAGACAACAAAGCAGAATATGTGCCAACGGGCATTATTCTGTTTACATTTAAAGGAACAAACCTCCCACATACAGTAGATTTCTACAACCTCCCATACCCAGTGAATGTTTACATATCACCGGTAACCCAATGTTATTCATGTTTACGGTACGGACATACAAGGAAAAATTGCAAGGGTAAAGAGAAATGCTATAATTGCGCAGAAAAAAAACATGATGAGGGTGAGGAGGTAGAAAATCTTACATGCAAAACAAAATGTCACTTTTGCAGAGAAAGCCATAAGACTACAAGTAAAACATGTCCCGAGTACAAAAGACAACAAAACATAAAACATTTAATGGCATTCGAAAATTTAACATATTATGATGCAGACAAACAATGCCCCAAGACATACATAGAGAAAGGAGACTATGTATATGATCCTAGAAACTTCCCAAACATGACTAGAACTCAAACTTCTTCTAATACTTCTACTAACAATCAAGTCACTACCCCTTCACAAAGAAGAGCAACAGACTTTAACTCGACAAAAACTAAGAGAACGTTCCAACAAGTTGTTGTAAACGACAACAATAAAAAAAGAGTGATACAAAAAGGTTATAATAAAAGCGACCACAATGAACAATTATATACCCCTAACTCCAGACCGGATAATAACGATCTCACCTCTTATATTGAGGAGTATGGTGTCCAAAATAGACAGCCTATTAGTGCCTTGAAAAATAGATTGAGTAATACACAACCTGGTTCATCAGGAGATGAAGCAGACTTCATTAAAACAATGACGGCTAATTTTATACATATTTCACCTGAAAACCAATTCAAGTTTAAGGATTTTGTAATAAAATATTGTCAAAACCAATACCACAACGACTTCGATAGGCCGGACGACGACTAACCCATACTTTCCTACTTAATTAAAAACATAGGCTCATACTTTCTGTATATAGAAGAACACTTACAAACATTTCAGAATTAAAAGTAATCCAGTGGAATTTAAGGAGTATTAACTCTAATAGAAATAATGTAATCTCATTAATCAGAAAATATGAGCCAGATGTTATATGTCTTAACGAAACGTGGTTAAAAGCAAACCACAATTTTCACATCAAATCATATCAAATTATTAGACAGGACAGACAAGACGGTTATGGGGGTGTAGCAACTTGCGTTAGAAACAATATTATTTATAGGCATATTAAGAGCTTCAATGATAATAGCACACAATATATCATTATCCAGATTGCTGATTTAAGCATAATTAATATCTACTCTAATTCAAATAAAAATATTACTACACCGTTGTTAACAGATCTATACTCCAATACTGCCAATAAAACAATCCTAATGGGGGATTTAAACTCGCATCACCCACTATGGGATCAAGTACCAGCCAATAGAGGCGGAGTTGTGATAAGTGATTTTATTCTAAATGAAGACCTCGTAATTTTAAATAATGATAAACCAACAATGTTACAACCTCCACAAAGCAGAAATAGTGTTCTTGATTTAGCAATAGTTAGTACAAATATATCCTCAAAATTGTTATTTGAGGTGTTACCGGATTGTGGCAACAGCGACCACTTTCCAATCTTAATAAAAGATGGAAAGGATTCTAACATATCTATAGAAAACTGTAAAATGATCCCATACTACACACGAAACTTCCATAAAGCTGATTGGGCTCTCTACTATGAAAAAGTTATAGTTGAATACTCGCTAACTAGCAACGCCGCTGATCTCCTAACTCTTACTAACATAATTGATTCAGCTGCAAAACAGGCAATCCCTGAGAAAATTAATAACAGTCCCGCTAGACTTGGCAACCCCTGGTGGGATGATGAATGCTCAAACTTAATAAAACAAAGAAAGGAATATTTAAAACAATTCAAGGAGCACCCGTCTATAGAAAATTTTATTTTGGTCAAAAAATACATAGCATTCACAAAGAGAGAACTTAGAAAGAAAAAGAAGATGAACTTCATTCAATTTTGTAATAAACTAAACAGAAATTCTAATATCTCGCAAGTATGGGGAAAGATAAATAAGTTTAAAGGTAAAATGCAGAACAAAAAACAACTTATAGAAAATGAAATGCGGTTACAAATCTTAAATAATATGATAGTGCAAAACATTGACCCTCTCTTTTCGCTAAAACTTCCTTCGGAAGATATTAAACCCTTTACTATTGAGGAATTTGAGGTTGGCTTAAGAAATAAAGATTCATCTGCTCCAGGTATGGATGACGTTTCATATGAAATGCTTAAGTACTTACCACTTCAAATAAAAATGGCCCAACTTAATCAGTACAACTTTATCTTAAAGGGATTCCCAATTCCTAATGAATGGAGAAAATATAATATAATACCAATACTAAAACCCAACAAAAACCCTAATAATATTGATAATTATAGGCCAATAATTCTGTCATCATGTTACCTTAAAGTATTAGAAATTTTAATTAAGAATCGTTTGGAGTTTATTTTGGAAAGTAAACAAATTTTTAGCCCATATCAAGTCGGTTTCCGTAAAGGCATGGGTGTCAATCATAACCTAGCACTAATTACGTCCTATGTCAATCTGGCTTTTGCAAAGAACGAAACTGTATTAGCAGTATTCCTAGATATAAAATCGGCATATGATTGTGTTAACTTGTACAAATTATACGATAAGCTTAACCAACTTCAAATTCCGATCCACCTAGCCAATTTAATATTTAAAATTCTGGAAAATAGAGCTCTCTACTCTAGAGGTAATGATGGCTCCTTTATGGGGCCTGTCATGACCACGTCAGGTCTTCCTCAAGGCTCACCATTAAGCACCTTGTTGTTTAATATTTATACATTGGGACTGTATAAGACCGTCCAGGGTGGTGTCTATTTGATTGGATATGCTGATGATTTGGTAATCCTTTGTGAAGGGAAAGACATTTATTATTTAACTAGAAAAATTAACTCAATATTGAGCAGAATGCATAAATGGTTAACAGACAATGATCTTAAATTAAGTCTACCAAAATGCGAAGCTGTTTGGTTCACCAAGGGCAAACGCAAAGCTAATCTCCCGCCAATAATGATTGACAATCACAATATTCCATATAAAAATGAAACTAAACACCTAGGCGTCATATTGCATGAGCACCTTAACTGGAGGGCTCACATTGAAAACGTTTGTAACAAAGCAAAAAAACGTATAAATCTTATTAAAACAGTGTGTAGAGTATGGTGGGGTGCAGGCCCCAGAGTCCTCTTAACTATTTTTTATGCTTTAGTGAGAACACATTTAGACTATGGTGCTATCCTGCTTGATCCAAAGGCGAAAACTATCTTAAGTAAATTAAATACAATTCATTATGCAGGGTTGAGGGTGTGCTTGGGATGTATGAGGTCGACTCCGACGAACGTACTTCTTGCAGAAGCTTCAGAAGCAAACCTTGAATATAGAAGAAGAAAACTAGCAGCAACATTTCTTTCGAAAGTCATACCTATCTTAGATCATCCAATTACCTCATTGATTAAAAAACAATGGATTTACCATACTCATTCTCCAGAGTCATGGAGAAACGAGAATGTCCCATACCTTATACAAGCATATGAGAAATACCTTCCATACATAACAAAATTACATAGAAGTAAGACCTACCCTTGCTATGAATATGATTATTTCACTATACTTACAAAAATTAAAACCCTAAATCTTAAAATAAAAAAACACACTTCGGTGAATATAGGGCCACAATTTATGGAGGCTACGGAGATATATAGATCTTCGTATACCTTCATTTACACAGATGCCTCAAAGAAAGATGACAGGGTTGGATTTGGTATTCATATTCCCAAAATTAATTATAATTTTTCATCTAGGCTGCCAGCTGAAATATGCATCTCCACAGCAGAAATGATAGCGATAAGAGAGGCAATTAAAGTAGTCGTATCAAAAAAATTGCCTAAAGTAATAATTTTTTCAGACTCACTTAGTGCAATCACAAAACTGGTTAATATGAAAATCGACACAACATTAGATCATTTGACTTTGGCTACAAGGGATTTAATGGTGAGCACAAAAAAGGCAAGCAACACGGACGTTCTCTTGGCCTGGGTTCCCGGTCACGCGGGCATCCGGGGCAACGAGACTGTCGACACATTGGCAAATATTGGTAGGGATTTAAACGTGCCACTAAAAATTAAAATTCACGTCCGGGATATTAATAGCATCATAATAGAAAACAATTTCAAAGATTTCAAAAAAAATTGGAAGATATCAATTCAAAATAAAGGCAAGTCTTATGGAAAAATCCAGAAAGACTTTCCCGTGAAGAAGTGATTTAATCAACATACATTTATAGATAGACGACATATAACCACAATAATAAGAATGCGTTCGGGTCATTGTCTGACGGGTCAACATTTAAATAGAATCGGCATAAGAGATACCCCTTATTGCGAGTGCGGCATGTTTGAAGATTTGAATCATTTGTTTTTCGAATGCCCAATTTCGAAAATTCCGAATCTTGATTTATACAAGGAACTCATTAAACTTGGTTTAAAACCACCACTCAGTATAGAGATGATTCTTGCAGAAATGAATCCAGTAACCTTAACATTATTAACGAAATTCTTAAATCATAACAAAATCAAATTATAAAATTAAACTTTCTTTGCAGATCTAACACCGTTTCATGCTATCCTCCCACTACCAAAGTGTGACGTCTATCCTGTGTTTGTGAATGTTTATATGTTTACTAATGTCAACCCGTAACGAGCTAGCCTCTAAAAATACATTTAACTACCAAAAGTAATTGTAATATATTAACATGGCCATTAACCATTAACAAGAAAGAAGAAAGTAGGAACCTTCAGGAGCACAGGCTCGAATTACTGGAGATTCCCGGAGACGCACTGGCAAATTGCCTCGAAGCAGCGCCAACCCTCTTCAAGTCAAGTCAAGTTTTTACTCTTGCTTTCACAATAATTCCAAATAATTCCATATATTTTTTGTTAGTAAGATTGTCAACACATATACGATGTAAATTACCGCTGTAGTATTGTATATCCTTAACAATATATTTATATCCTGTCTACTTTGTGTAAAATATTTATGCACTCAAAAGTTCTAAATAACTTATGTGTTTTCCCATTTCTTCAGAAGTCCAAAAACCGTTGATTTAGTTATTTGAACATATGCCCCACCTCCTTTCTCTCCAACTAAGCAGTGAGGCATCCGAGAAAATTTGCGTTTCGTAATTTGTATCATTTATCGAAAATGTACTTTTTCTATCCACCACTGTA
>JAEQML010076220.1:0-13464 GCA_016904865.1 Pissodes strobi
CTGCTTTTGGTTCAATCCGCTCTTTGGTTAGTCACATGATTGCTAAAGTTCTAATCCTTTTCCTACCCCAAACCTAGATCTTGGTTAGCCACATTGACTGCTAAGACTAGGGGTTTCATTAACCACAGTAGAAAAGTCGAGTCTGTCAAAGTTCTTCGAGTGAAGTTTCTAAGTAGTCTGTCAAGTAGTTCAAAGTATAGTGTTCAAGTGCTCTTAAATACCTTAACATTAAATAAAACGCAACGCAACATAAGATAAACTATATTTACAAAGCAGTGACCAAAAAGACCTATAAACAATTCATCAAAAATACCTCAAGTCGAGAAAGCATGCGCACCTTAATAATTGGGTATAGGCTAGTCTCATTAAGTTTCTGACCAGTAAACGCTGTTAAAAACTATATCGTTGGGTCTTTGACCAATATACATTGTTAATCTTTCCTCATTAAGTTTACCTAATATACTTTATTGTTTTTAAGTGCTTTCTTTATCTTCGCTTCTCACCTTACGTAAAGAATCCCGTATTACCATCAGAGTTATACCCCTGCACGCTGAATAAGGCGTGGCATCGCGATTCAAACGTATGATGACAGACCGGTGGAGGCATTAAGAAAAAGTTAAAAGAACTGTCATCACGATTACTCGCGACAATAGCAACAAAATATCAAAACCAATAGACGACGTGAAATTCACCGCAAAGTGTGTGGCAACAACTGCAGTGAATACGGCGAAACAAAAGCAAGACGAAGATCCGTCGGATATCGAAAGTGGCTTTGAATTTCCGAGAAATCAATGACATCAACGTCATATCCGTCAAAGTCAAAATCAGTCTAAAGAAACTCAAGAAACCTAGGAAGGAAAAAATATATTTGTTGGTACAAGAAAGGATGATGATGAAGACTTCAAGCAGCAAAACGCTAAAGGTGGTGGGAAAATTTGGATTTTCCTGTCGAAAGTCAACGAAAGAAGAGATGATTAAGAAATATACAGCCAAACATACCAATTCTAATCCAGAAGACATAAATGTAAAACAATGCATTCCCAAGGAACAAAAATCAAACAAAAAACGATTCATGGTAGGTGTAAACCGGGAACACATGGATTCAATTTATGATGTGTCATTTTGGCACTCGGGAGTTGCCTTTCAACGTTTCAGTTTTATCAAAGGTAAAAATTTTTTAGGCTTGAAGCCAATATTGCAAGGTTACAAAACGAAAACACCCTTAACGGGACTACATTTCCTGCATCGCAGACCGCACAAAGTTACAGTAGTGGCTATGAATTTGCAGTAATGCATCTTAATGTTCAAAGCATTAATAATAAGGTGCTAGAGTTGACAGCACTCTTGTCTGAACTACAACCATCTATATTTTGTGTCACTGAACATTGGCTACAACGACAAGATATCGAAAGCCTACATCTAATGGGATATAACCTTAACATCTATTCCTCAAGGGAGATCCATCGAGGAGGAGGCGCTGCAATATTCTCAAAGGGATTAAAAGTCTCGCAAGTAAAGACTGAGTTAGTACCTATTGAAAGGGTTTTTGAATTTTGTGTATCTGAATTTGTAAAAGATAAAAAAAAAGTATTTGTTGATTACTGTATATAGGTCTCCTAGTGAAAAATTTGATGTCTTTTTATATAATTTGAATGTTTTACTTGTTACGTTATATGCATCAAAAAGGTATATCATATTATGTGGTGATTTTAACACTGATTTCTCAGCTGTTGATAATCGTGATGCTTTCTCTCTCTTGCAGCTGCTTAGATCATTTGACCTTGTCTCACAGGTGAATGGAATGACTAGGGGAGACTCAAATTGATAACATATTTACAAACATTGAACAATCTGAGGTAAACTGTCAAATATATATGTCACAAATATCTGATAATTACTCCCAAATCCTAAAGATTACTACGCTAAAAACTAAAGAAAAACCCTATTATTTTAAAAAACGATTCTTTTCTGACAATAACATAGTGAATTTCATATCTTTTCTTAGTACTGAAGCTTGGAATGAGGTCGGGGGCTCTGAGGGTGTGGAGGGGAAATACAGCACATTTTTTAGAATATTTTTTTACTGGTTTGACAAAGCATTTCCACTGAGTGAGTCTAGGGCAAAATTAAAATCTGAAAACTGGGTAAGTAAAGAAATTAAACACTATTCTTACTATATAAAGGACCTATATGTTTGGTATCAAAAAACTAAGAGTGAACAGGTATATCAACACTATAAAGCTGAGAAAAAAGAATATAAAAAATATTTATCACACTATAATAAGGCAATTCATGAAAATAATATTATAAACTCTAAAAACAGGTCTAAGACGGCTTGGAACATTTTCAATCAAATTTCTAACAAAATAAAGTCTAAAAATAACATAACTATTAAAGAAAATGATGAGTTAATTAGTGATCCTAAAAAAATCTCAGATCTTTTTAGTCAATATTTTAAACTTCCTCTTATTCATCATAATATCAATGCCCCAAAAAATAATTCTGATTACCCAACAATATTTCTCCATCCTGTGGATCGGCTTGAAGTTTTTGGTCTGCTGATGAATCTACCAAGTAAATTCTCTGCAGGGCTCGACGAAGTTCCTACCAAGGTATGTTGCAAAATACATCTGTGAACCCCTAACGCACATTATAAACTTATCGTTCTCAACTGGTATGTTTCCAAATGAACTTAAAAAGGCCAAATTGGTTCCTGTATTTAAAAGCGGAGATCCCCACCAAATCAATAATTATCGGCCGGTATCCTTATTGTCAGCCATATCTAAAGTCACTTACATTGTTGAAAATCTAGACAGAAGCCAAAAAGTGGCAGGTCTTTATTTTGATTTGTCAAAAGCTTTTGACACCATCAACCACGGTTTACTGCTTCAGAAGATCGAGGAGCTGGGCTTTAGGTGTGTGTGCTGGTCACTTCTGGAGTCCTATTTGTCTGGCAGGCAGCAGTCGGTTTGCATTGTGCATGATGGGATTCCACATCTTTCACCTTTCACCTGGCTAGAGCAGGAGGTGCCCTAGGGGTCTATTTTGGGCCCATTGTTGTTTCTCCTGTACGTGAAGGATTTGCTGGTGGCGGCCTCGTCTGTCAGTATGCGGATGACACGTCGGTCATGCTGGCGGCCCCCGCGGTGGTTGGACTGTCCGGGGCTTGTTCGGGTGCAGTGGAGATAATGAGTTCGTGGGGTGGGGATAACTGTCTGAAACTCAACACTGACAAGACGGGTCAAATTTTATTCAGTAAAACCAAAGAATCTGAGTCACTATATATCAGAGCTGATGCCAAATCCATTCCAATTTCTGAGAGCATCAAATTCTTGGGTGCACATTTGGATCCCCTTTTGAGCTGGATTCAACATAACAGAGCATTAATATCCTGACTAAACAGCAATTGTGCATTGATACGTAGAATGAGGGTTGTTCTTAATGTTTATACTTTGAAAATCTTCTATATGTCATCCGTTCAGTCGGTTTTGAGCTATGGTATATTGTTCTACGGCCATGGACGTATTCAGGGTACAAAAACGAATTATCCACTGTACGTGGCATACCTTCAAGGGAAAGTTGCAGACCATACTTTTCTGATTATTCTATCCTTACTGCGCCCTCCATATACTTTCTGGTTTTGGTCATGCATGTAAAAAAACATCAAGATCTATTTATAAGAAATATTGATAATTACTCATCTGAAATGAGCATCGTAACTCGAAACAGAGCCGGCCTTAGCATTCCTATTCACAACACAGCTTTTTTCAAGAAAGGCCGAGCCTATCGGGCAATAAAAGCATTTCAAATGCTGCCCGGTGAGATACAGCAGATTGACAACATCACAATTTTTAGGAATAGAACTGTTCGGTACCTGCAGGAAAGATGCTTTTATTCGTTCACCTTTGACGGTGGTAAAAATAATTTTTAAACATTTTACCAAATTTTTAACATTATAAAATTATTTTATTAGCCCAAAATGGCATTTGTGAACTTGACGTTGCTTTGTGATTTGTATATCATGTTGTTGGCAATAAAGAGATTATTATTATTATTATTATTATTATTTTTATTATTATTATTATTATTATTATTATAAATATCATGAATTATATTCGGAAATACATGTTCAAGGAATCATAACTGTCAATTGCCTTAGTTCCCGCCATGTCCAAAGTCCTGGAGAAACTGATCAATGAACAGCTCTTAAAATATATCATAAGCGATCGCAAGCACAAATCAATAGAAGATCTCATGACTTACGTGACCTACCTGTAGACCAAAGCCATCGAGAGCTACGGCAAATCTCGTGCAGTGGCTCTCGGCATATCCAAATATTCGATAGGGTGTGGCATGACGGATTGTTAAATAAATTGACAGCATACGGACTAGCACTAGCACTAACTTCTATAGTTTTTCAATTTCTTAAGATATCGAAGCATCCGAGTTGGTATTGATGGACATCTCTCGGAGGAATTTGAAATCAATGCCGGAGTTCCTCAAGAGTGTCTATTATCTTTATATCAACGACATCTTAGACAGGACAAACAATCTTATTTACAGCTTTGCAGACGACAGCACTCTTATATTCTGATTCATGTCGCGGACTCCAAAGTCCGTTGCTCGTTCCCAACGCGAGCGAGAAAACTAGGTGGCTGCCATCAATAAGGATATGAACTCCATCGTGGAATGGGATGAGGCAAACAATGTCCAGTTTAACGCAGAAATGACTCAAGCAGCTGCCTTCTCAAAAAAAAGCAAACAATGCAGGACCTGACTTATCAATGCCAGGACAAACCCTGACTCTGGTCTCATCCAGAAGCTTGCTGGACATCAACGTAGAAAACAACATGTTTTGGCGTAATCACGTCACCAAAATCCCCAAGGCGGCATCACAAAAGCTAGGAGCACGTTATAGTGCAAAAAGTTGTATACACCTCATTAGCTCTTACTGCTCTATAAGGGCCAGATAAGATCATCTCTGAAATACTGTTCCCATGTGTGGAACTCGGCACCCAATCACTTGCTCAAGATATTGGACTCCATACAGAGGAGAGCAGTCCGTCTTGTGGATGATCCAGAGTTGACTAAAGAATTTGATGGCCTTGAACATCGAAGAAAAGTGTGCGACCTATCTCTTTATTATCGATACTACCATGGAAGGTATCTGAACGAGCTGGCACTTATGATTCCGCTTAGAGTGGTGCCAAATAGCAACGCCCGTCAGACACAAGCTGCTCATCAACATACGATTCAGTTGCTAATACCTAGGACGTCGCTGTTGTGGGATTTCTTTGTCTGGAGGACTGCCTCGCTCTGGAATGGGCTGCCGAGTAACGTCTTTCCCGAAAATTACAACCTACACATGTTTGACCTCTTGATCTTTTAATGGTACTACTAAATCCGCAACTTTTACAGGTACCTTTTATTGGAAGATGCTCTTACGTGTTTTATTAAAAAGTTGGCTTTTAGAAACCTACCCTTTGTTTTATAGCATTGCTGATGGTTACGTTAGATGTCCTACTACAAAAGCATCCAATCAACTGATCTGCGTACGAACTTCTGAAGGCTAATTGGCTAACTGTGCAGCAAATGAAGATAGCTTTAGTATGGTTTTATATAATATGTAAGAAATGACAATGGAACAGAACTATATAGGAGGTGACTTTCATCCATCATCGTCTTGACTTAAATGAAACTGAATAACCAGAAACGATTTGATTAATTAAATCAACCCCTGCTATTTATTTATTATAATATTGAACATCTTCCCTAATTCCAATTTTCTTACTTCTTTTGACAAACGTAGTATGGCTAGGATTATGCATATTTAGAGGGACCACCAGGGACTTTCTCCCACGATCTCTCCATTTAGTTACAGATTCTACAAATTTCAGTCTCTCTCTTCGACTAAGAGTTCTTTGGACAATATTTTCTTTTAGTTTGCATGGTACTACAACCAAAGAGTCCAAGGGACAACAGTTTCGACAGAAGAGTGATAGTGATGGAAGATCTATCAAAAAATAGGCATTAACCAAATGTACTCAAAGAAGCTGATAACTTCAAAATCACATTTTTTCCAAGAGTTGATCCTTCAGTCGGCGAGGTGGACATCAAGTCCCACCAGATACCCACTCTGAATTTGCACAATTTACAGCCCAAATTTTAGATCCTATTTTGGTAAGCTTTTGTGGCACAGTTTCCTTTGGGCTGGTCCTACCTTCGAAACCGACCACAATTTCATCGATCGAAAGATAGTGACCAGGAAAAAAGGCTTCTTTGTATTATTTATCGCAATTTGTAACCTTGTAAATGTATCATAATATTATACTTCGATTTTCTCTGTATATCCGTTAAATTGTGGTATCGATTATCGCAACCTTACTACTTTGAGTGGGTTTCAGCAGTCTAAACGGTCTGGCAGAGAGCGCTTTCACAGATGCGCAGGAAAATAGGATATATAACGAAGGAAGTTAAGGTTGAGTCCCTTCTCGTTCAGAACTTTCCTTCGAGAAGGTGCCTTGTGGCGATTAAGTCCTAGCTGTTGGTGGTGGTAGTTCTTTTGTTAGATTTACGAGGCGTAGTAACGTGTATCTTTTGTTAGAATACCTACATTACCTGCTATGCTGTTGTGAGACACCGTGTGCAAGGTGATGAGGTACCCATTTATTTAAAAAGGAGGTTCGATCCATGTGCTTTTTAGTAGCATGGCTAAGAAATCGTTTGTTATTTCACCAGGGTCTTTCCAAGGGACTGACGCCCATTTGATCTGGGGAATTCCTTCCTTGAGCAGGAGCCCACCATCTTATCCGAAGTGACCCAGGCCGAGAGTTTTGTAAGGAAACTGATCTTCCCAGCTCAGAGGTCTATCTAGGTCGTTCTTCCACACTGGAGTCCAGTCCAGTAGCTTTTCACATACGGAAGACTGAAGGTATCGGCTAGTCCTGGTAGGATCTATTTAAATTATTAAGTGTCATCCCTACCTGTATCTATAATTTAATTCTTGCACTATCGTGCTAATACCTTAAATTTTCCTAGTGAGAACTCTAAAGACAATTACCGAGAAGTATATTCTGAAATATTACTTCATTTGATACAATATTACTGAAAAATATGGGCAAAATATCCAGAGGTGAAGCAATATTTAATTTTAGTTCAGATCCAAAAGGTCTATCAAAATTATATGTAGCAAATGTATGTGAATATGCTACTTTCTTGGAAAATTTAATTGCATTTTCATCAGGTAAAATATCTCCTTTATCTGAGTTAGAAAAAAATCTGGGATCAGCTAGGATTTAGGAGAATTTTCAAGTTCGGCTTCGTCTTCCATATCTTTCGAAGTAGATAGCGTCTATATTTTTGTTGCCTTTTATATATCCCCTGAATCACTGTCCCCGTCTATAGGTGAACTGGGAGCTCTCTCATTGTCAATGTTACTAAATATTATATTTCATTCTTCGTCCCCTAAATTTTTCCACTGTTCAAACGTATACCGTTTCTTCATATTTTTATTTAGGAAGTACAAAAAATACTTTGACAAATCTGTAAAAATGCAAGCTTCAAAGAATATGGTAAATTATCCTTATATTTAGCCACTGAACGTTTAGAACATTACAAAGTGTATATAAGGATCAACTTTATTTGATTCCTATATAATGTATCGACCTAATTGTAAGTGGTTAAATATTTGGCCACTGACCATGTGGGAAAAATGACTTTCATCCATCATGAAGGTCCCCCTTCATATGCGGTGCACACTATATGAAAATATCTAGATGAATATTATCAAGAATGAATAGTACGAAACAGGCCAATTAATTGACCTGCCGACAGTCCGGACCTTACTCCGATCACAATTTTCCATGAGGAATGTACTTTATAAAAATCAATTCACAACTACTAAGACATAAAATTAGTATTTTTAATGGAAATAAATCTATTTTCATTGAAAGGAACTTGAAAATGACTTTTCTCAAATTAGCATGCGCCACTATACAAAGGAATCGTTGCAACTTGTACTTAAGAGTTATCAGTATAATACATATTGCTACTAAGCCTTGTGCGCGTCTACCATGGTATACGCGGCCGCAGTTGTACGCGGACACGTATACCGCGGTAAAAATCTTAACGATCAGTTATGAAATACTATTACGTAAATTTATTATAACCAGATAGTTAATCAGTCAGAATACGTCAGTTCCGTTAAGCTTAAAATAGAACCCAATAGGCTCATAACGCTTCAGGCGCTATTACAAAGGCAATGTCAACTAATTTTTTTTCCCAAAATTGCATTACGTATCAGTACGATTCTTCTCTTTTTGTCAAAGCGACCAAACCCATAATAGGCAGGGTATACAGGCGTGCTTATTAAATTAATAACACTCAAATTCGAGTATCATGATTGCCTAAATATTCAAATGTATACTTTGGTTTGAATATGCATTTTATGGATTTTATAGAGGCGTAAGTTTTGACAAACTTAAAGGTATTTTTATTACATCGTTGGTTCACTTTGGAAATAACGATTATATGACATGCTGGATTATGTGGAATAAATACTGAGCGAATGAAAACGAAACAACAAACAGATACCTACTCATAATATATTGTTAAAAAACTGCATTGCTCTATCCATAATATAGAATAATTACGTAGTTTTTTCTCCCAAAAGTAACTCAATCAAAAATATTAAAATTTAAAAATACGAACCTTTGGGTACCTGTCTCTCTCTAGACGTGTTATCAAAGACCGGCAAAGGTCAGTTTCAGAACCCATTATAGTGTGACGTATATACCCATGGAATAAAAAACCGACCGCCCAGACTGACGTACGAACCTTGCATTTTTTATTACGCAGAGTGTCTAATAGTATCTTTACGCAATTTTTTCCGGTGTATACCTAGACATGTTCTGCTTTGCTAATTAGGATAACGAGAAACGAGCGTTTCCTCTTTTGCATATCAAATTTCATTTCGGTTCGCGAATTAATGCAAATGCACTAAAATGTAAACAAAATGAAAAATGACTCGAGCAATGGTCTTGATTTGCACATCCGACTCGGGCTGATGTATCGTTATCTGGGAGTCTCGAACGAAAAATGCAAATGAAACGGGGAGGATGTGGCCGATTATCGGAATCGCCAAGAACGAAACGGCTTCGGATAAAACGTAACGATTATTAGAAAAATTAAAAAATGAATAAGTTGATTACCTTAAATAAGATGAAATATAAGACTAATTTATGATTTACATTAAACAAAATGTTTTGTAAAAGTCCAGGCCCCCACTCTTGGGTGCTTTGTTGCCCACGACGCGTTCTGAATAAAACTATAAAATCGATGGAGAGTAAAAAATATAGGACGCTTTCGTATACTTATTAGGTGCCAAATTTTCATCTTTATGTCTATTATGCATATACCACTAAATTGTTTAGAGATGAATTTACTTGATTTACGGTGCCATAGATGACACAAATATTATCTAACCAGCAGATAAGAAATTAAATGTTTAAAGGATTAATGCACCGAAAGACGTACAAAGAAAAAACGATAGCATACACCAAATCGAAATGCAAATATGGAATGAAGGCATTCAAGGAGTACAGAACTAAATTATATGACAAAGAAACAAACCCAAAGAGGAGAATAGTATATTTATCTAGATACAACCCAGATAGATTCAACATAATTCAATCAACCAAGAAGGAAACAGCAAATTAATATTATTCAATAATTATAATACTCAAAAACGTAAGGGAAGCAGAAGCTTTCAGAGAAGGAATAACGCAATTCAAAAAAAGAAAATGAGAAACAAAGGTTTATTATGTGAAGTAACTTTAAATTGATCCATCGTAAGGCACTACCCCAATTCACCCATTAAAAAGCCAAATAAATAAACAGCAAATAAGAAATTGACATTTTCAAGAATTGATGAAAGACATGAATAAAAAAAATGATAAAACGAAAGATATATTCAGCCAGACAAAAAGAGTGTTGAAGGTTAAAGGGAAACTACGTTTCTGCGACCGTTTTAAATATTTTTTAACGTCGATATTAAGACAAATTTGTGATTATAGCTTCAAGATAAGTCAAAAATTAAATTTCCTTCACTATATATTATTTAAAACTATAATTCATCAACATATAGAGATAGGCTAGGAGCTGTATCTTCGTGTTAAAACCTCCTTTAATAAAGCCTAAAATCTTGTCTCTAAGTAGAAAATCACATTTCTGTCTCCATTTTGGAGACTTGATATAATCCAGATACAGATAGTTTTAGATATGCGTCTTCGTGCTTACTAAAGCTTAGAATATCTAAAATAAAAATCGTGTATTTTGTTTTTCATATATTAGTACTCATCAATGAAGATGGAAAATTAAATTCCTATAAATGTTTTTAAATCTATAGCATGGAGATACCGATAGGTTTGGAACTATAGCTTTATTTTAAAACGTCTTTAATTAAAGCCTAGAATGCTTGAACTAAATGATTACATTATTAATTTTTTTTTCTGTATCTTGTTTGTAGTACTCATCATTAGTTGAAGTGGAAATATAACATTCCAACAATATTTTTAAATTCATATGATGGAGATACCGATAGGTTTAGAACTATAGCTTTTATGTCGTTTATTAAAGCCTAGAATGCTTAAACTAAAATATTACATTATTAATTAATTTCTTCTGTATCTTGTATGAAGTACTCATCATTAGTTGAAGTGGAAAATTTAATTTCTATCAATATTTTTAAATCCATATCATGGAGATGCCGATAGGTTTGGAACTATAGCTTTATTTTCAAATGTCGTTTATTAAAACCTAGAATTCTTAACCTAAATTATTACATTATTAATTAATTTATTCTGTATCTTGTATGAAGTACTCATCATTAGTTGAAGTGGAAAATTAAACATTCATAAATATTTTTAAATCTCTATCATGGAGATACCGATAGGTCTGGAACTATAGCTTTATATTAAAATGTCGTTTATTAAAGCCTAGAATGCTCAAACTAAATTATTACATTATTAATTAATTTATTCTATATCTTGTATGAACTATTCATCATTAGTTGAAGTGGAAAATTAAACTTCCATTAATATTTTTAAATCTATATCATGGAGATACCGATAGGTTTGGAACTATAGCTTTATTATAAAATGTCGTTTATTAAAACCTAGAATTCTTAAACTAAATTATTATTACCATATTAATTAATTTATTCTGTATCTTGTATGAAGTACTCATCATTACTTGAAGTGGCAAATTAAACTTCCATCAATATTTTAAAATTTATACCATGGAGATACCGATAGGTTTGGAACTATTGCTTTATTCTAAAATATCGATTAATAAAAGCTAGCATGCTTAAATGATTACATTTTTAATTCATTTGTTTTGTATCTTGTACGAAGTACTCATCATTAGTTGCAGTGGAAAATAATACTTCTATCAATATTTTTAAATCCATATCATAGAGATACCGATAGGTTTGGAACTCTAGCTTTATTTCAAAATGTCGTTTATTAGAGCCTAGAATGCTTAAAGTAAATTATTACTTTATTAATTAATTTTTTCTGTGTCTTGTTTGAAGTACTCATTGTTGTTTGAAGTGGAAAAATAAACTTTCATCAATATTTTTAAATCCATATCATGGAGATACCGAAATTAACTTTTTATCATCATTTTTAAATCTTTATCATCGAGATACTGATAGGTTTGGAACTATCGAAAATATCGTCTATCCACGTCTAATTTTTTTTAAAGCATTAATATATTAATAAATTATCTATGATATTTCTCTATGTAGACTGCTCATCGACTGAAATGGGACAATGAATTTCTATCATTATTTTAATATCTGTATCATCAAGATACCGAAAATTTTTGAACTGTATTTTCGTGTCAACATTCTATCGATTAAAATCTGTATTGGTGGAAAAATATTTCATGTTTTTGTTCATCTATTTTGCTTCTTATATAGAGTGCTCATTAGTTGAATTGGGAAATTAAATTTCTATCATCATTTTTAAATCTGTATCAACGAGATACTGATAAGTTTGGAACTAGCCAAAATCTCATCTATGCAAGCATATATTTTTAAAAATATTAATATATTAATAAACTATCTATGACATTTTGTATGTAAAGTGCTCATCGATTGAAATGGGACATTGAATTTCTGTCATTATGTTAATATCTGTATCATCGACATACCCAAAACTTTGGAACTGTATCTTCGTGTCAACATCCCATTTATTAAAGTCTTTATTGGCGAAAAAAAATTGCATGTTATTTAATCATCTGTTCTGCTTCTCATATAAAGGGCACATCAGTTGAAATAGGAAATTAAATTACTATCATCATTTTTCAAATTGCATCATCGAGACACTGAGAGATTTGAAACTAGCCAAAACCTTATCTATTCAAGCCTATTTATGTTATAAAACATTATTATGTTGATAAATCATCTATTACGTCTCTTATATAAAGTGCTTGCTTATCAGATGAAGGGGATAATTAAATATTTATCATCAACCTTAAATCTCTATCATCGAGATAATTTTAAGTTTGGAACTAGCCAAAAATCTTGTCTCTTGAAACCGAAAACCTTAAATATTATTGCAATATTAAAATAACTGTATGGTTTTTGTTATAAAGTGCACATCGACTGAAATGGGAAAGCGACAAAAGCCGTCGGCACCTTTCAATTTGTCATATGTGACAGATGACCGGTTTAATACACTTAGAGAAATGTATGAAAGGAAAAGAAATACTATATACCGATAAAGCATCTAATTAATTACATGTTTATTATTTACTTTATTAGAAATGTATTATGAATAATAGTTATCTTGTAGGATTTAACGGTTTAACTCAGAGTTTACTAAAACGGAGTTTTATTCACAATACCGAAAGAGAATTATTGCACTCGACGCGCGTTTCGCTAGCCATGTTAGCATCATGATTAGCGAAACGCGGGTCGAGTGCAATAATGTTCTGTTTCTGTTCTAATCTTTTTGAAGTGAATACTTCTTTGATTTCATGAGAGTGATTTTTCAAGGTCGCAACACGACATGGTTTATGTTTTCGTCTCGCGTTACGAAATTTTCGAATCGTTGATTGGACGACTAACCCAAACTAACCAAATCTATTAAAATTGTTTATGGCGTATTGGAACCGGCTCAAATAAGCAAATTAAGTTGAGACTAAGTGAAACGAACCCAAAGTTGATTCGACGACTAACCCAAACTAACCAAATCTATTAAAATTGATTATAACGTATCGGAACTGCTTCAAATGACTAAAATAAGTTGAGAATAAGTGAAACTAACCCAAACTAACCAAATCTCTTAAAATTGGTTATAACGTAGCGGAACCGCTTTAAATGACTAAAATAAGTTGAGAATAAGTGAAACTTACCGAAAGTTGAATCGACGACTAACCCAAACTAACCAAACCTATTAA
>MU196199.1:0-12991 GCA_016904865.1 Pissodes strobi
TGTGGTCATGAGTAGTCCAAGATTATAAAAAAATTAAAATAAGTAAATATTCCCATTGTCCTGATGTAGACGAGGCAAGTAACTCCGTTATATTTGATGGGTTACTGGTACTATGTAACAAAACAAGTAAATAAAAACTTTCTGCGAAATTATCGATTTTCTCTATAACATTGTCTTCTTCATCTGAAGAATCTTCAAAATATATCTCCTTAATAAAATTTGTAATTGGAGCAAACATTGTGTTCGAATTCTCCTAAAAGAACACTTTTCCTAAAGATTAAAATTGAAAACAGAAAACAGCTGTATTGAATCCGTCAGTAATCTGACGTTCCCAGGTCCAACAACTCCGAATAGTTCGACTATACATTTTGTTTGACACCATACGCTCCAAGGTCACGTGCCTGAAAATCCACTCCACTCCTGTTCCATTTTAATACCCGAACGCAGTAATTGTATATTTAATGGATATGTACAAATTGTCGTAACTAGATACATGTACGTATAAAGGGGTTTTGCCCTCGGTTTTGCCGGCCCAAATATGATTGTTATGGAAATTTCTGATAGCGTTTCTGGAAAAGTTAGCCTCATCTGTAAACATTATTTCCTGGTCAAACAAGGTATTATGAGCAATTTTCTCCAGAAACCCATGACAAAAATTAACTTGTTAAGAAAAGTTTCTGGGAAGTAACGCTTGAACCCGTTGAATATGATACGGCTATAACAGAAAATCGTGCAGAATTTTCCAAACTATTTTCAATTTTTCTAGTACTAGGTTCAGGATTTTCATTAATCGAATTTAAAACTGCTTCTTCAATTTTTGGAGTTCTTACAGACCGATGGACCCCAATTAATTCGTTATTTGGTTTCAAATTACCTGTTTCAGTCAACCTTCTATGTAGGGGTTCGCGAGACCGAGACCGAGACCTGGCAAGTCTCGGTCTTGGTCTTGAAGAAAAAATTTAGTCTCGGTCTCGGGTCTCGAATCTCGAGACCGAGACTATGTTGGTCTCGGTCTCGGTCTTGTCTTGGTTTGGTATCGGTCTCGGTTTGAGCAAATAAAAAGTAATTAAATATTTTTTTGTTTTATTTCGTTAATAACACAAACGTTACTTCGGAATGTTAAGTTAAATGAAACATCTAATAAGTGTCTTTTGTGTATCAGTTCTTGGTGTAGATGTGATATTAGGGATAAACTTCTTAAATAACTTTACATTTTTTGTTTGCAACAGTTGTTTGGATAATAATAGTTAACTTAACTAAATAGGTACCTACTAATATTTTAATATATTTCATGTTAGTTTCTAAATTGTTGTTTTGATATAAAAATGCTTACCTCTAATGTAGGTAGGTATACAAGTGATAGGGATTTTTAAGTATGTACAGGGTGTTCCAATGAGGACTGAACGGGGGCTTATTTTTGACCTTCCCTGTATTTTAAAACATACCAAAATAGCCATTCACAATATTTTTTTTTCGGCTAAATTCAAAAATTGAGCCAAAAAACATATGAACCGAAAAACAAAAGACTTACGCCAGGAATAAACTGTTTTTTACTTAGAACACCCTGTATATTACTACATTTTTAATCTCTCTGGAGGAATCTAAACACATTTCGTGTGAAATATCCTATACCTATCTTTAGCTGTTTATGAAATATTGACAATTGAAAGTCGGGCATCTTGACAGTTTGACAGGCTCTAAAATCTAAACTCCACGAGATCAAAGAAAACGGTTTGCACATTCCTATCTTAGGTTTTTATAAGCTATCGAATGACAGCAACTTCGAATTTAACCGGAGGTTTAAAAGTTGCGGTTAATTTTATCCGCGGGGTAAATTCGAAGTTACTGCCATTCCATAGCTTATGAAAGCCTAAGATAGGAATGTGCAAACCGTTTTCTTTGATTTCGTGCGGTTTATATTTTAGAGCCTGTCAAAGTGTCAATATGCTCGACTTTCAACTGTCTCTATTTCGTAAACAGCTAAAGATAAGTATAGGATATTATACACGAAATGTGTTTAGATTTCTCTAGAGAGTTCAAAAATGTAGTAATAATATACAGGGTGTTCCATTTAAAAAACAATTCATCCATGGCGTAAGTCTTTTGTTTTTGGTTCAATTTTTGAATTTAGCAGAAAAAAATACATCGAATGGCTATTTTGGTTTGTTTTAAAAATGCAAGGAAGATCAAAAGTAAGTCACTGTTCAGTTCTCGTTAGAACACCCTGTACACATAAAAACTACCGATATATGTCAATTTTGTTGTCAAAGTCAACGCTTTTTCTTCTTATTTTTTAAATTTCTTATCAGTTGTAGCGTAGCCATACAAAATGATGTAATTTTCAAACATTCTGTATTATATGGAAAAATTTATTTTGAAAACTCTTAAAATTTAACGGTATACAGGGTGTCGCGAAATTAGTGGACAAAACATCAACCATGTATTTATCGGTCAAAAATAACTAAAATTTTTCTTATAAATATCGGGAAGGCAGCTAGAGCCTCTTAAAAATGGGCCCCTGAATATGGTTTTCTTTAATTATTTCCGAAACGGTGTAAGAGTTTTAAAATTTTGGGATTCTACTAACTTTAATATTCTGAATTAAAAATGGAATCAAAAATAAAAAATTTTAGTCAGGTGCGAACATTTTAGGGGGTGAATCTAAAAATTTACTTTTTTTTTGGGCTAACTTTTTATATATTTTTTATTCAAATTTTGAAAATTTGAATTTTTTTTTCGCAAAAAAGTGCTTCTAAGTTTGTTTTGCTAGGACGCAGCGTTTTTGAGAAAAACGGATTTTAAAGTATATACTGACTGCCAAAACACGGGTGTAAAATGAAGGTTATAATTTTTGATATTCCCCAAAAATTCCTTTTGACGTTACAAAACTTCATATTATTATCAAATAGTAGAAATACTTGTTCCAGAAAAAAGTTGACAGATTTCAAAATTTGATAAACCATAGCATTCAATTTACACCCGTTGTTGGCAGTCGGAATACATTTATAATCCATTTTTCTCAAAACCCTGCGTCCTAATGATACGAAATAAGAGGCACTTTTTTACGTAAAAAAATTGAAATTTTCAAAATTTGAAAAGAAAATAAAAAAATAGCCCCCAAAAAATTGACGTTAATTTTTTTAGATTCACCCCCTAAATGAAGCACCTGACCTGACTAAAATTTTCTATTACTTATTCCATTTCCGAATTATAAATATTAAACTTAGTTTACTTAGGGGAATTCCAAAATTTTAAAACTCTATGTTACACAATTTTGGAAATAATTAGAAAAAAAAACCTTCAAGACGCCCTAGCTCCCGTAGGGGGCGTTTCCCAACATATGTTCATAGAAAAAATTTAAGGTATTTTTGATCAATAACTACATGGCTAATGCTTCGTCCACTAATTTTGGGACACTCTGTATAGGTATACGGTATATACTGTATAAGTGGATATGGTCAAAGGTGGCCATTCATCTTTAAAGATACTAATCTGACACGGTTGTACCAGAAGCAGATGTCTAGTTGTTTTAATTTATACGCGATGTTTTATTACCTTGTAGATATTACGAAAAAATTGAAAACTCATAGCTGTTTATTGTTTGGAAATGGCTCAAAATAAGTTATCTACATAAATACATTTTATATACATAACAGTATAACATTTCTTCTAGAATCTTAAAAAGAAACAGCCCAATTTAAAATAAACAAGCGTTATACCCGGATTTGCACGATTTTTCAATTTTTTAGTTCATTGGACCCCGTTGGCATAAATTGCCAATAACATACATACAATTTGATTTTTTCAGAGTTTTGAAAATTCAACAAATAAAAATATTTTTCGAGACCGAGACCGAGAGTCTCGGTACCTTGGTCTCGGTCTCGAAAGGTAAGTCTCGGTCTCGGTCTCGATTCTAATTTCCAGGTCTCGGTCTCGGTCTCGTTTTCGAGACCGAGACCGAGACAAGACCTAGACCGAGACCATAGTCTTGCGAACCCCTACTTCTATGTATGTTTGCAAATGTTTGCCTATTTGATATGACTGTATTAGGATAGCGCTCTTGATACAATAGCTTAGCTTCTGGCGATCTATACCCTCAGCCAAACCATACATGTAATGCATGTCTGCCAACTCCTCATTAGTAAACTCAAAACATTCTTTTTCAAAATAGTAATGCTCAGATATATTAAACACCAAATTAATAAGGCGCCAAGACCTGAATCTAAAAACTAATTAAATATCACCCTGTCGTAAGTTTGAACTTGAACTTTACAAATGTTATAAACATTCACTGTTAATTATAAACAACTTGAACGGTCGATTTTAATCCTTAATGATGCAGCCATCAGCATTTTGTAACATATAAATATGCAGGCAAACGCAAAGTTCATCATGCTTTCGGGTCTCTCAATTCCGCTCAATCTAGTTGCGGGGCAGTACACAGGTACGTCCACTTCTAGTTGTTCTATCCCACAACCCCCATATCTGAGAACACCTATGCACAGGTATAGAGTTATCAGGTCCTTACCTAACCTGGATGAACGTATACACAAATATACGGCATTTAGGGGCTCCTAAAAGTATAGAGAGAGCCGAATTTGTGAAGTATCAGAATTTCCAGTAAAGGGATAATTTTGAGGAGTTTTAAAAAGTAGTGAAAGTGCCGTAGCAATTTGCGATAAACTTAAACTAGAAAGACTTACCTTATAAATATCAGAATGAATACCTAAATAAAAGACAACTCCGCTCACATAGAAAAACTTTGAATTAAGCCTCCCTCGAGAAGACATGCATTTCATATTAATTGGGTATAGTGTAAACTCTTAATTCATCTATAATCTTATTAGTGTACAGTATAACTGTTGTTAAGTTTGTTTGTAAATAAACTTGTTATTGTTTTTATCGATGTGTCTCCTTTATAATCTCTTCTCAACTTGCCGTAGTGCGTTCCTAAATCTGAGCTACTCTCCTACCCGCTAAGTAAGGCGTGGCGTCACAGATAAAAAATACAAATCGTGACAATATGACAATATCACCATGCAGAGAAATAGATTTTATTTTTTAGGCGAAAACCTTCGTCGTACTATAAAAATTCAATAGATTAAATCTGCTCATAAATGAATAAGGATTTCAAAAATACATTTTAAAGTATGCGTACCACTTCGTATTTTCGAAGTTTTTTCAGTAGAAAATTATTAATTCTCTTGTCATTTACTTTGACAATTTAGTTTTAAAATTCAGGTCTTCGCGTCTTATTAATTTAGTGTTTAAAATATCTGCGCATTATTGCTTTGAATAGGAATGGTTGGGTTTACTAATGAGGAGTTGGCAGACATGCATTACATGTATGCGCTCTCCTAATAGAGTCATACCAGATAGGAGAATATTTGCAAATCTACATAGAAGGTTGACTGAAACAGGTACTTTTAAGACAAACAATTAATTAAAATGGGCTCATCGGACTGTAAGAAGTCCAGAAATTGCAGATGCAGTTGAAAATCCTGAACTTAGTACTAGAAAAATTGGAAATAATTTTAATCTCTCGCTCGTTCTAGTTTAAAAAATTCTGCACGGTTTTCTGTTATACTCGTATCATATTCAACGGGTCCAAGCGTTACTTCTCCGAGACTTTCCTTTGCGAGTTAATTTTTGCCATTGGTTTCTGGAAAAAATTGCGCATAATCCCTTGTTTGACCATGAAATAATTTTTACACATGAAGCTAACTTCCCTAGAAACGCTATAAGAAATTTGCACAACAATCATATTTGGGCCGGCGAAAACCCCCATGCATACACATATCTAGGTACAATAGTTATTTGTGTATTTAGAGCGCAAAGTAACAGATTGCCGCTTGAGAAAGAATATGAAAGTTTGTTCCTAAATTGAAAACTAAGCGAGCTACAGTTCGTCAAAAATCTGAAAAATATCTCATTTTTTACTTTAAGTTGGACTTAAACCAACTTAGTAAAGTAAACGACTTGGAGTCCCTACATATACGTATGAATATATTAGGTAAATTGTATATTTAATTGATATGTACAGGGTTATTCCGCTACGCGTCGCGCAGTAATCTTTCGAAAACGGCAATCTTACTTTGCGCTCGAAAAACACACAGAACTTTTTCTACAGCCGCATTTTTTAAAATTAAATGCACATTTTTCTCTATACTTATTCTGAAATTTGCAAAAGACTGTCAGTTTTGACATATTGTGTTCGGGCTTCGGGCATATTTAGAACAGGAGTGCCAGCAACAAACTGTAACAAACGCACGACTGTCATTTATTTATCTTCGGTTTCCATGACCATTCAGCACACTAGACGGAAAAAGTGAGAATTTCCTTTTCCATGTTCGCGCTAGAGCGCAAAATAAGGATCCACGGCATTCGTCGATTTTGCGATTTCATTTGAATTTAGTATTTAGTTATTTTGCGCGCGGCTGTAGAAAAAAATGTATACGTACAGGGTTATTCATTATATTTTGACACCCACCTGCAGCCGTATTTACAGGTAATACAAAAAAAACTTAAATTCAAAAGTTGTATGGTTTTTAATATATTGTCTTTTAGAAATGTCAAAAGAAAATAAATTGCCTGTCAAATGTCAAAAAACCGCATAATCTTAATTTTTTTAAATGGAACACTCTGTATATTGTTACATATTTGGATTGTGCGAAAAAGTCTAGACATATTTTATGAATAATGTTCTATACCCTCGCCTATACCTATCTCTAACGGTTTTTGAAATATTGACAGTTGAAAATTGACCATTTACCAAGTTTAACAGCTTGTAAAATCTAAACGGCTAAAGATAGAACAAAACGGTTTGCACTTTCCTATATTGGGTTTTTATAAGCTATCGTATGACACTAACTTTTTATTTAACCAGAGGTTAAAAGGGAATTTTTAACCTCTGGTTAAATCTAAAGTTAGTGTCATACGATAGCTTATGAAAAACCAATATAGGAAAGTGTAAACCGTTTTGTTCTATCTTTAGCCGTTTAGATTTTACAAGCTGTCAAACTTGGTAAATGGTCGAATTTCAACTGTCAATATTTCAAAAACCGTTAGAGATAGGTATAGGACATTATTCATGAAACATATCTAGATTGTTTCGCACAATCCAAAAATGCAATAATATACAGGGTGTTCCATTAAAAAATAATTAAGATTATGCGGTTTTTTGACATTTGACAGGCAGTTTTTTCTTTTGACATTTCTAAAAGATAATATATATAAAACCACACAACTTTTGAATTTAAGTTTTTTTTGTACTACCTGTAATTACAGCTGCAGGTGGGTGTTAACATATAATGAATAACCCTGTACATATCAATTAAATATACAATTTACCTAATATATTCATATATGTAGGGACTCCAAGTCGTTTACTTTACTAAGTTGGTTTAAGTCCAACTTAAAGTAAAAAATGAGAAATTTTTCAGATTTTTGACGAACTGTAGCTCGCCTAGTTTTCAATTTAGGAACAAACTTTTCATATGAAAGATGTTTGGCTTTTTATTCCCTTTCAAATTGTTATAAGATAGTTTTTGCTAGGAGATAGAAAAAAGGAGTTATAGATGAAAATCCGGAAAAAGTGCAAAAATGTGAAGGTTTTATGGTTACAGTTAGTTGCACCAAGGGTCTGCACCATTGGTCGAAAACTTGGTTTCGGCATATTTTCGACAATATATACAAGATACAAAAATAAAATCTTCTACATGATTTGCTTCGAGCGAGGCTTCGAGGTTAAATTAATGTACCCCGTTATTGAACTAATAAATAGGCAATCAGAGAACCGCAACTACGGAATCAAGAAATGTTAACATATGTGTTGACGTCTCGGTTGACGTAAGTGTTAAAATTTCGCTTTGTATTTAAGTATTTGTGTTTAGGATGATTACACAATTACACCCTCGTTAAATAATATACTATTAAATACCTTCTTTAATAGTAGCTTTGCAAAATATAATTTTACATTTAAGTAGTAGTACTATTAATCAGTAAAAACATTAAATAACGTACGAGTATGTTTAATACACACCATGAATCTTTAATAGGGAACTTGCACAAACAAATAAAAACAGAAATAAATGCTAAAAACCATAAGTGGACATACTATAAAAAAGTTTAGCAAATAAAAATCTATTAATTAAATTCATTATGGCCAAAATTTTGAAATAAAAATGTCAAGAAATTCGAATTATTCGAGGCGCTCGGGAACGCGCGTTCACTGGTCGTGACGTAGAAGAGCATAATCAGTTTGTCACCGCGCTGCACAGCGAATGGGATAAATGGACAAAAATCATTACTCTTGTTGTACTCAACGGATTTAAACTAAATAATAACGGTTGAGTAGCTACTACGCTAAGCTATATCTCACATACTAAAAATCTGAGTTTAGGTGTTTATAAAAAATGTACATAAATAATTACATACCGCCTTCATTTGTATGCTGGCTTGGACGCTATGAAACTTTTCATATTTCTGGATTCAGTATAACACAAAACGGAAAAAAAGTCGTAGTTAGTTTTTTTTTCACCACACAATTTTATTTTTTATAATAAATGAACATAAAATACAAATACCTAATAATAATAATAAATACATATAGGTAGGTAAAAATAATTCAATAAATTTTGACATAGATTTAAAATAAAACTACCAACTTTAATTAATATAGAACTTCAGAAAGAAGGTACCCAGTAAAATATAAAGATCTTAAAATGGTTAGATAATATAATAAACATTCTTAGAAAAAGGAAAGGAAGTTCAAAATTGTAAAATTGCTACTCATTATGTAAATAAATGAAAATTTATTCTTAAAAAAATTCATCATTAGATCCCTAAGCAAAAAAAAAACATAACTTTTATTGTTGAAAAAAGCATAGAAAAAAGTATTTGCTTTCCGAAAGATCAGAACTGTCTGAACTTTGCAAGTCAAGTTCGCCAATATCTGACGGCAAAATATCCGAATACTGTTGAAAACAAAAAAGTCTATTTCCAAATATTATGTGATATCATTTATGTTATTCTGTCGAGATTTGAAAGTTGTAGTCTTTCTGAAAGATGATATAAATGGATCTGAGGTAAGTAGTAGATTATTCATAACGTCCTTATTTGAGCTTTTCCTAGAGATTTTTCTTGTGTGATTCAAACGCACTTTTCGGACCGCTTTATGCTTTGCTTCAAGTGCATCCTCGGCTAGTTGCCCTATGGGCAAATCAAAAAGTTGTATAATCTCAATTCCATGAACTAGAATCTTATGGGCCCTGCAAGGCATATAGTACCAAGGATATAATTCAATGTGAAGATTCCTCGTGTCCTTCATAGGCCGTTGAAACTGCACCAACTTGATTTTTTTTGTCGTATAGACACAACTCTTAAAATTTTTGAAAATTTTAAAATAAGTTCTTTGTTAATGCCGGTTAACGAGGAACTTAACTATGGGTTTTGAAAAACCTTCTAGCCATATTCCCATAATTTGTGGATCCATAGCCTGGTTTGTCAATAATTAATCCCATTTGAACTTTAAAATCCTTCTGAAGTTTTCGTTTTTGGTTTTCAACAAGTTTTTCTTTCCAGGATCTTTACCTTGCCAACACTTTATTGGCAATATAATATACATGAACATTATATTATAACAAACATTCAAAACAACGGATGCATGAATGAAGGGAAGATAGGCCAAAGTTAAGCTTTCCAATTTTTGTCACCCTTTCCCTTTCGAAAACTTTATCTGTGTTCATCTCATTGGAAGACGAACCGCAAATAAAGGACGTCCGCGTTGAGTTTGTTCCTGTTAAAGTGCCATCTAAGATTGTAAAATGAAGAATATATTACAAAAAAATCTGTACCTTTAATATGAATGTTTAAATATCGTATTTGTGCACATTGGTAGAATATACGCCTTATCAGCTGTCTTTTTCCCCATTTTAGTTCAAATCACAAAATACAAACCAAAAACACTGTCACAGACAAAACAAAAACATACTACAACCCACTAAACCTAGAAACATAAAGCCTAACCTGCTGTCTCTCTCTGCGAGTCGCAATAGAAGTGGCAGGTAGGTAGATGATCGGCCGATCCGCCGCGCCGACCGTTATGCTCTGTGACGTCACGTCGTGTTTAAATTGGCGCAGATTTAACGGCAACTTTAAAAATGTATAGAAACAAAACGGATGATATTTAACACTTCAGATATGGCACACCTTCTTATTTAATGTAATAAAACAGATTATTGAAATAAAAAAAAAATTTGCAAGTTCCCTATTCTTATCTAATATTAACGTAAAATAACGGACTTCCAAATAAGCAGACCGAATTACTAGCGAATACCAGAACTCGATCCTTCACCAGTTCCACATATACTAGCTCTGGTAAATACAACGGAACAGCGCCTTTCGTGGATCAAACTTTGGTTCACCCGTTTGCATAATAACGATTTTTCTATTGCGTAGCTATTATTTTCTTTGGTTGTAGTTTATTCTGTTAGTTGAATCTCATGCAAAAGTCTTGCTAGCAGAATTACAAAACACAGAGCAAAACATATAGAACGACAAATAGTTATGCGCCTGAATTTTTTTACACCTAAGCTCGTACCTATAAGTCCACGCACGTATGCAATTCCATTATTCAAATTAGATATTTGAATTATTTGCCTCCCTATTTGTCTTTCTCTCGGTTTCTCCCCAGATTCAAATGCTACAAATGGCGCGGCTTCCGAATCTGCAGGTAGAAACCCATAGATGCAAATATGTACTTAGGCACAGTGTTTGTATGATTGCCACATAGTACATTTCGCCTCTTGGCAAACAGAATAGCTCGAGGGAATCGTCTGGAAAATAGGATAATTTTCAGTAATTGAATTCCTAAGAAGTCGTTTTTTAGGACTTTCTAAAAAGGTGTTATACGACCGAACATCATATCTAGACTTTATTATCACAGTTTATTGATATGTCATACATATTAAAAATTAACTTGGAAATGGCAAATTTTTAACTGGCAACTCGCTGTAAGGCTCGATAACCAATTTGATTTTTCATCTATGCAGTTGGGAGTTGAGACACTCTAACGAGCACACCATGCATGTAAACCTCGATGTAAACATAAGTATCATTTTACACACGACCGTCAAAATTTCATGTTAAAGATTATTAAATTAATATAAATAATGTCACTGACACAAACTGTTATTTTTAGGTAAGTATTTTGGTTTTTGAGTGAGTGTCATTGGATTAGGGACACAGCGGCCATTTGGTGTCCTATTATTTGTTTCTTACCGCGTTAAAATTGTAGAAGTGAACATTTAGAAATTAAAGTTTACGATCTCTTCTTCTTATATTTTCACTTTTTTTTCGAAAGCATGTTTTTTTTTAATAAACCTTTTTGTAACTTTAATATAATATAAGGTTATCATATGCACTTAAATAGATCCTACTGTACAAGAAGGTAAGAATAATTTGAGTGTTCTTGACCGTCAGGATATCCTGCAGTTCACCGTGAAAGAAAAGAGAATTAAGGAAACGCGAGTAATTGGTGCAGTCGAGTCGGTGAAAATATGTTTCATCGATAGGGCGGAGTTGCAAGATTCTCATAAAGGCTGTGTGGCTCCAGCAGGTAGATAGCCATGAGTCAGCCTTGTGTGGCCGATTCAAATGCGTGTCATATAACCACACTCTTCCTGCGGGTCAGGTTGGAAGAAAGGAAGGGTGAATAAAGGTCGAGCATAATGTCATGCAATTTATTTTCCTTTCCCATGAGCTCCCAATCCAAGGCTAGGTTATGGAAGACCCGATTGGGCTTGGAGATCTTTGGGGGAGAGAATTTCTGCAATAGTATGATCGGAGGTCGTATAGGAATTCGCCAGTATATCAGCCTTCTCATTCCTCGGTATTTCCATGTCCCCGAACTCAGGTAAACACTAAACGGTCAACTTTTAAGTAGATGCGCTCCACCAATGTGTGAATCTCAAGTACAAGAGGGTACTTGGGTGGAACGCATCGATCGTAAGGGGCTCAGTGAGTCCGTAGTAATAGGCCACTTGAGGTTATTGGATACCAAGATAAACTGTAGGGCCTTGAATATCTCCACAGAGAAAATACTGGAAACGGGGTTAAGAGCGAAGGAGCGTCGGAGTGGAAGGCGGCTCCGTCGGAGTTCGTGATCTTAGAGCCGTCCGTATAGAGGCATTGATATTCACGAGGATATTCAGGATACCTATGATTTAACATGTGTAAGAATCATTTCCTGAAGAAGAGTTTGGGGTGAAAAGCCATCGAGATGGGTTAAGGACACGTCGATGTATAAGGGAGGCAGGTTGCAAGGCGGAAAAGATACAATTTAGACTGCATTATATTTGGTGATAATGAGGGTCTGCTTGTAAACTCCCTATATCGATAGTTTGCACCGAGTGGGTACCTGGCATTGGGTAGGAAAAAATTAGAGTAGGTCATATGGGTGAATTCTTGGAAGGTTGGAATATGGGGCCTGAAATGAAGGGAGTCAGCGAAATGTGCTAGCTGAAGCTGGCGTAGGTTCTGAATAAAGGCTAGGGAGAGGGGAGGTGATAAAAGCCACGAGGGCGAATCTCAGACCCCGATGAAGTATGGGGTCAAGTGTGACCAGGTAAGATAACGAAGTAAATCCATAAGCGACCGCGCAATAGTCTATCTGGGATAGGATAAGGGCCGACAAAATCCTCAGAAGATATTGTTTATCTGAGCGCCAAGTGGCACCGAAAAGTATTCTAATCATATTTAGATCATTTTTACATTTGTTAGTTAGGTTATCAATATGAGTTCTCCAACTGAGAAGAAGATCGAAGTGGAGTCTCAGAAGGCAGTGGGATGTCACCGAGGGGCCAACCGCTGATGGTATTTTGGTGTACACTGGCTTGGTATTTTTGGAATTATTTCGGTATTTTTTGGTAATATTTGGTATTATCTGGTAATATTTGGTATTATCTGGTAATATTGGGTATTATATGGTATT
>JAEQML010076225.1:0-13462 GCA_016904865.1 Pissodes strobi
ATTTTCTTACAATACCACAACAACAATTGAAATATCTTTCAGTACCCTCCGACGCGACGTGTAAAAATCTGGTTGAGATCAACCATGTCTGAGGAAAGACTCTCCGGTCTCTGTATGCTTAGCGTTCACAGAGAATTTGTGAATAATAATAAATACGTTATTGAAAAAGCAACAAATCGGTTTTCATAACAGAGAAAAAAATCTGCTATTACTTTTCTCCGTTTAGGAAAATATTGGTATGTACATCAGTAGTACATTAGTATATTTCTTAGGGTAGATATATTTCCATAAGTTTCAATCTAACTTTACTTTGCCACAGAGGACGATCTATGAGGGGGGCTACAGGGGCTATAGCACCCCCCCCCCCCCCCATAGGCTCGAAAAAGTTTCTGCAATATTTGTATACAAATAATACAATTTTTAAATTCAATTAACTAACCTAAGAAAAAAAAGCGTTAACGATTGCAGATTCGAGTGTTATATTATATCATCAAGAACGAGGGCCAGTTACAGTTTACTTTTGTTGCCCATCTCTATTTTTTACGTTTTTTAATTGACTTGGGAAATTTGTCAATAATGCTTGGTAAACTCCTCTTCGTCGGCTCGTGGAAGGCGTGTTTTTTTAACGATTGAAGCGACTTTTGGGTAACAATTGCGCGTGGCATCCCCAAAATTTTCCGCCTTCAGCGATTTAGCCCCTGGCGGGCTTTTCCATCTCACCTACTTGCGCGAATCCCCCCTCTGCACATTGACCTGCTGGCGCCCATGCACATAAGGTGAGAAATATATCCAAGCCCTTCTCTTTGAATGTGCGTAGTTACGGCGCCTGCAATTTTCCACCATGCCAGTCTGAAGTTTTGTTAAGAACACGATACATAACATGCTTGTGGAGAAATGCACACAAATCCAACATCATTGACATATCACCGACTGATTAACACTGATAAAGATGGTTCGTTGGTGATCAATTACCGGAAGCGTATGATCATGTGGTCATAATAACGGATATCCCAGGGGAGAAGACAGATTCAGGTACATTTACTAATCAACACATGCATTACATTACGAAATGAAAATATTAGTACCTAGGGAAAAGGTCTTCAATTCATTGTAGAAAGCAGCTGTTGAGCATAAGGCGCAATAAATAGAAAACAAAAGTAAGTTAGATTATATTATACCATTTTATAATAAAAAAAAGTGCGTACGGGAGGTAGCGAAGTTATACTGTTGCGACTGGAGTTATCTCAAAAGAGGAATCAAAGGCTATTTATCACTAGTTCGTATACCATATAAAACCAGCACGGTCTCTGAACTGAGAGCCGTGTCCGGGGGGTAGTTTGGTCTAAAAAGTCCCCCCTGACGCCTCTGACTTACACAAAACCTCTGTCAGAAAACTGCCGAGTAGCATCTGACAAGTTACCAGGTATTGGAATATAACACGACGAGCTCCTGACGTGCTCAAAATACGATTTTAGTGCGATCCTTGTTAAATTCATAACTCTTAAGACTTCGAACGCGTTTTGAAAATCTCGCGTGAGGTTCGAGAAACCCCAAGACACTAGTAAGTGTTAGATAATAATTATAATATCTTAAGTCATTAGTTAGCAATTGTTCATTAGAGAAAAAGTCAAAATAAAACTTGTTTTACCAAAAATACTAGATTAGGGTTGAACTCTCCTAGTACATGTATAAGGCTTATCCAGTGAATTGGGGCACATTTTTAGCTATCACTTGACATAGGGATTTATCAGAATTTGATTTCAGCTATATCATTCGAATTACTGATTTTTGTATAAGGCTTAGCCCATATTAGGTTACGGTCGTAGATATTTTATGCGACAACTACGGACGACTACCTTTTGACAATCCTCTCCCCTGCTAAGCCCTTCTGGCACTTTGTAAAAACTTGTTATAAGGATTCAAGTCAAAATTGAAATTTTGTATATTGACATACAAAAAGACGAATAACTCAAAAGTTAATCAAAAATGAAATAAATTTAAAAGCATCCCCTGCAAGTAGACCCCCCTGGGAATCTTTCCCCACGACCGTTGTTCTTCAAAGCATTTGATTAATAATGTTTCGGCCTCCTAAGGCAGACAGTAAGCCGAAATTTTATTTTAATTAAATTTAAACTTTTGAGTTAATTTTGTAGTCCCCATATACAGAGTGACTTTTAGAATCAAGTGGAGCTCCTATACATCTATAGGGTGTTCTAAGTTTCTTGCCCAGGACAATTTTACTGCCCACTAACCTTGTGTTGTATTTAATTCAGCCTGCTGCTGACAGACGTTCTGCGGTGGCTGCTATCTACAATTTCCCTTGGATAGCGGGGAAGGCTTTGGTGGGCCCACCTTTGTTCCCCCCGGACTGACAGTGATATCACTTTACGGATTTAACCTTGTCTAAGAACTCTCTTAAATAGCGAGTAGTCGACTCGATAACGACTTGGTATCCCGTGATATAAATATTACAATGACATAAATATTGTTATATCTTAAGAAGTAAAAAAAATGACTTTCCGAACCTTTCAGTCGACGGTAACTGCGCACCAAAAGCCCCCATGTGTGGATGAGTTCTTGGTGCTTGAACTGAATCGAGATAGATCAAAGGAACAGATAGCTTCAACCCAGAGTCCCCCGCTGACTTCTAGCGAGTATATTGGGGACCCTGAGGAATTCATATTAGACTCGGCAGCGGCCTTTGGATATCGCAGGGAATCTATTTCTAATTTTTTTTCAACTAACAAATATTCTGGGGAAGCTCAAATCGAGGCGGGGCTTCACATAGGGGAGTCAGAGCGTCACTTGGCCGGGCCGAGTCTACGCGGCTCCCTACTGGATCACCCCGAGCCGCACGTGGCATATAGTACGCCTTGGCCGCTCACTGGAGCGGTTCCGAAGGCCAATGCGCCGCCCCGGGCGACGCATGTGCGCGCGGACGTTAGTAGCTAGCCATACAGGTGCTAGACTTAAAACGAAAGCACATGAGCCGATAAAAGTTAAGCCAGCTCCATCCCCACCGATAGTGATGATAGAGGAAGAATAAAAAGTCATCAAACACTCCAAAGCGATATGCATAGAATGCATATTTGCAAATTCTCAATAAAGTATGCAAATAACAGCATAATAATATATACTTGGAAAATGAAAAATAATGTGTCAGCTTCAAAACAAGTCTTGGTATTAAGGATCAGTCATACGCTGAGAAAAACCAGAAGACCATGAATGTTTGAATCTCGTGGGATATTAGGTGCCGTAGTAGACCTATTGTGCAATGCCGAAGATGTCAGAGGCACGGGCATATATTGACATAGAATTTCAAATGCAGTAAATGTGGGGAAGCACATGAAATCACTTCATGCAGAAATCAAACAATAGAATGCGCAAACTGCAATGGACCACATCGAGCCATTAGTTACGAACGTGCTATATACGTATACAAACTCAATCAATTGCAGACTGCGACAGGAAAGAAACAGGCACCCAGATTGAGTACCGCACCCATGCCCGCCACTCTGGCCTAACAAGAGCATGGTAGACGTGGGCTAGGCCGGGATATAAATGTAAGAAAGAAGCCTTCATCCTATTTTTCATTTGTTTCACTGCTGTTCTTATTTCTTGGTTTGTTATATCCGGGATTTCTTCGGATCCGACATTCATAATCGTTGTTTTTGCATTTGACGTGTCTGAGCCCTCACAAACGGGAAATACGCAAGTAAGTGACACTGCCAAAATATTCACTAATTTAGGAAGTTTCGTTAGTGAAATAAATTCTTTAGCAAATATCAGCGAACTGTTTTTTGCATTAGATTTGACTTCTTTCGAAAAGTGAGAGGATTCAGAAGCGCAAAAACAGGTCACAACCAAAATCCATGCGGGCGACTCACGGTGCCCCGCCCACTTCGAAGTGGGCAGGACTTGCTAAGGGACATATAAGCAATCCTGCACCAAGATATATCTCAGATATCTTCCATCTATATTGTCCTGTCCTATATTGTTTTGTCCTCACACCCACCTCCAGTGAAGCGTGAAATGGTGATTTTCACAGTGTTTTCCCCATGTTTATATCCTTCAACACTGCCCACCCGAGAAATTAAGTCGCCCCGTCAGTAATGGCTCACTGATAAAACTCTTGACGGGCCCATTAGGACCGAATTAAGATGAATAATGAATGGCAGTGTCTCATTACTTTGCGTATGATGGGCGGTAGACGCAACACCTATCAAGAATAGGTTGTGCTGCATCCCATGTATATATACTTAGTTGTAAATATTGCATAATAATAAGTAGGATTAATGTACAGGGTTATCCAACGAGGACTAGACAAGGCGATTTTTTGACTTTCCCTGTACTTTTATAAAAAAAAACTGAAATAGCCATCTTATGTAATTTTCTCCCGCAAATTCGGATATGTCCAGCAAAAAACAATTGAACATCAAATAAAAGTGCTAGGGGTCACTTTGATATATTTTTTAAATGAAACACCCTGTATATTACTAAATTTTTGGACTCTCTAGAAAAATCTAAACATATTTTGTGTATAATATCCTATACCTATCTTTAGCTGTTTACCAAATATTGACAGTTGAAAGTCGGGCATTTTGACACTTTGACAGGCTCTAAAATCTAAACCGCACGAGATCAAAGAAAACGGTTTGCACATTCCTATCTTGGGTTTTCATAAGCTATCGAATGATAGTAACTTTGATTTTAACCGGAGGTTTAAAAGTTCCGGTTAATTTTATCCGCAGGTTAAATTCGAAGATACTGTCATTGGATAGTTTATGAAAACTTAAGATAGTAATGTGCAAACCGTTTTCTTTGATCTTGTGCGGCTTAGATTTTAGAGCCTGTCAAAGTGTCAAAATATCCGACTTTCAACTGTCAATATTTAACAATAATGTAAACAGCTAAATATAGGTATAGGATATTATACACAAAATGTGTTTAGATTTTTCTAGAGAGTCCAAAAATTTAGTAATATATAGGGTGTTGCCACTTAAAAAAATATCAAAGTGACCTTTAGCACTTTTATTTGATGTTCAATTGTTTTTTGCTGAACATATCCGAATTCGCGGGAGAAAATTACATAAAATGGCTATTTCAGTTTTTTTTATAAAAGTACAGGGAAAGTCTAAAAATCGCCTTGTCTAGTCCTCGTTGGGTAACCCTGTACTAAACTATGTAAGCAATAACCTAAGTAGATGATTGATTATTGCCTGATTGACGTTATGACATGTAAGGTACATTGCGAACAATAAGATTGGAGCATCAAAACGATTATTATGTACACGGTGATCATTTATAATGTCCCCCCCTCTTAACTTTTTTGTTTTTCACATTAGACAAAAATGTTAAATACAAAAGTTGTGCAGAATAATGTAAGCTATTTGCAGAATACATTTATATATATACAAGGTGTTGCAGAAATGAGTGGCAGGTTAAAGTTATATCTTTTTAAATGAAATACCCTGTATATTATTAATTTTTTAGAATCTCCTAAAAATCCTGAATATTTTTTCTATAACATGTCCTATACCTAAATGTAATAGTTTTCGATATATTCGCATTTTAACTAAGCGGTTACATTCAAAAATAAATATTCTAGATTTCAGTTCTTAGGTGGCCGTGAATTAGGCAACTACAATACGAGACCACTATTTAAAATGCGAATATGTCGAAAACTATTACATTTAGGTATAGGACATGTTATAGAAAAAATATTCAGAATTCTTAGGAGATCCCAAAAAATTAACAATATACAGGGCATTTCATTTAAAAAAATATAACTTTAACCTGTCACTCATTTCTGCAACACCTTGTATATATATAAATGTATTCTGCAAATAGCTTACATTATTCTGCACAACTTTTGTATTTAACATTTTTGTCTAATGCGAAAAACAAAAAAGTTAAGAGGGGGGGACATTATAAATGATCACCGTGTACAGTAAAATGAATACGCCTCATTTAGAAAGGAAATAACTGAAAAGTTTTATAAGTGTAAATAAACATACCTTTATCAATTTCAGTGTCTACTATCCTTAGAAATCCAGTCACTGCTAATGGATCTTGACTAATAGATTTAATGCCATCAAATATATCAGTAAGTTTAAAAAATGATAAAATTAATGCAATCCTGTCCAAAATTAAACATACTGTCTTGTCATTTGTAGTTTTTGAAACAGTATCACTTGCTAGATCGACCTAAAAACATCTGATACTAAGAATAAGTCGCCTTCTTAAAATAGTTTTATTGTCACCACATAATTTTGTTTTTTTTTAAATTAGATTCACTAGAAGAATGTCCATTAAAACAATAATTTTTAGATCAAGCCTTCAATAAAAGCAGATAAGATTTTGTAAATGTGACCTTAAACCCGATGATAATTAAATAAAATATTTCATTCAAAAGTAATATGAACTTTTAAAATAAATATTTCCAACCATTTATTTAAGTATATAATAAAGCCGCATTTCAAACGTAAGGTGGTTTATCTATTCAACTAATACAAAAATGGCAGTAACTATGGGATGTCGTAATCAGACCAATTATCTCGACACTATTTTGAAACTACTGGCGAAATCAAGTTATCCTTAAGTTCACATTTTAGGGAAAATTGTCCTCACATCGATAAGTGCAAAGTGTAAGCATTTTGGAATTTAAATATCATCTTCTGATATTCAGCACTGTTTGGACGATAACTAATTTGTGCCTTAATTTTAGGTCCCTGAAATCAAGTATGCATTGAAAATTTAGAAAAAAGTTATCTTTCACATCAGTAAAATATTTGTTCTACTCCTATACTTTAATTGATTTATTAGCCATTTACTACCAGTATCATAATGAAGCTCATTACGATACTGACGTTTCATTATTAAACTGCGTTATAACCAATCAAAATTCAAATTTCAATTCAGTCAAATTTGGTCAATATCTAAGGCAGCCATGATCATGACAGATTTAAAATATATCAATCTTGACAGTTCATAGACAATTTTACTTAGTAAATTTTAAAAATTAGAGATTATTTTTCATTATTATGACTGATCGTAGAAAAAATAGTGTATGCAACGCACATTTAATGGCTATCAAGACCCTCACATTCGTTACGACACTCGCCTCCGGCTGGTATCGTAACTAACTATGCTCGTGTCTTAATAGCCATCATTAAATGCTCATTGCAAAATATACTAATTTCTATGGAGTACCTATACGATAAAATGTTATTAAGCAAAGTTCATAAAAAACTGAGTAAGAACACCAATGTTTAAATATCTATATTTGCTTTGATATTTTGCCTTAATTCTTTTTTATAATGCTGAAGGTACTTAAATTTTTCGTTAAGAAATGGTATACAATTGTGCAAAATTACAACAAGATCGGTTAACTTTCAAAGAACCATTTAGATAAATATAGAAAATAACGATATAACAGATAGAATAGATAAGCAAAATATCAGAGTAAATATAGAACTTTGAAATTTTGTACTCTTACTCAGTTTTTCTTTATGATCAATTTTTCTTAATAGCATTTTGGCGTATCTCCAACAGAAAAAGTACTGCTCTGAAAAATAACTTTTCCTGAATCTTCAAAATCATAATAAAATTATGGCACAAATTAGTTTCTCTACTACCGTGCGTAAAATACCCACTTTAGGCACTCTCTAATATTTGTAAAATATACTTTTATACTGCAGTGCATAAAGAAAATCTGACATATTTTTTTACATTTAGTACAGTGAGTAAAATAAATTAATGTGCGCACTAGTGCTTGAAGTAATTTAATAATTTTTTCACATATTTTTGAGTAGTAGGAAATTTTATTAAGCTACTCATGTGTAAAGTACCTTTTATTTATTCATAGGATTGTGGCATGCACCTACAGCTCGTATGACAATATTCCCGATCAAGTAGAGCTGAGTCTCAACCTTAAGTAGGCGCGCTTACTTTTATAACGCAAGTAGTCGCGCGGGGGTACAAATGACCCCCAGAGATAAATAAGGATATTTCTTATTTTTTTCTATTTTTTTTTTATCCTTGAGAGAATACTGTTACACAATTTCTTTATTAATCCATTTAAAAAACACTTTAAAAACTAAAAACAAAGGTATGAAAAAAAATGGAAATAAATAATGGATTTTTTGTAATGAATAAATAGCTTGTGCAGTTTTAGGAAGGTACTAAAATGTCCATTATTTATTTATAAAAAATGTTAGAGGTATCACAAAATTTACCAGCCTGGGGGTCAAATTGACCCCCGCGCGCCTGCTTAAGGGTCAAAAGATGAAATTGAAAACAAAAATGTTTAAATTTTTCATCTATTCACGAATTGATCAGGAGACTCGCTGAATTTCGAAGTCTAAAAAAGATGTCAAACAGTGGTTTTTGAAGTAGTGACATATCAAACATGTTTGTTCAAATATAGATGCATGTATTTTATACCTGGCGTAAAAATACCTTAGCATTTTTTTACAAATATGGATTATTTTTATGGTAGTGGCACACACACTAAATGGAGATCCTATGGCGCTCGACGAGCGGTGTGTGCGCAAAGATGTTGATTGACACGGTTTTTGAATAGTTGTAGGTTGTAATTAGGGGGAAACAGATATCCCGGGAGTGAGTTCCATAGTGATGAAGTGCGCCAGACAAAGGAGTTCTTATAAAGCGATGTTCTAGGTGTTTCCAGTTGTACGACAAATTGGTGCCGTCTGTCGTGACTGTCTGACAGGCGAAGCCAGGGGCGGGATGAGGTGGGCCAAATCCTGGGAACATCTGCCGTGAAAGTGTCTGTAAAACAGGGACATCTCAGCCACATGTCTGCGGTGTTCCAGATTATCCAGATTCCGGGTCAACTCCGGGTCGCCGACAAGACGCACAGCTCTCTTCTGAATGGAATCCAGCAGCTTTAGGGTGTGCTTTGGTGCTGCAACCCAGATGTGTGAGCAATTTTCTAAGCACGGTCTTATTTGCGCTTTGTAGAGCAAGAGCAACTGCTACGGTGTATACAGTTTTTTGTTGCGAAATAGCGCACCAAGCTTCTGGGAAGCTGATTTTGCGATGTTAGCAATGTGGTCATGCCAGGACATATTGCTGTTGACCGAGACACCCAGCAGTCCAATTGACGAGGATGAAGGAATGGTCGATTCTTCCATAATGATGTCAGGGCCCGCCGTATTGGCCCTCTTGGAAAACGTGGCTGCTTGGGTCTTTGCTGCATTGAACTGGAGCAAATTTCTGTTGCCCCAAATTTGAACTTTCTCCAGGTCTTGATTAATTGCTGTAATCTGCTTCTGTCTGCGGTAATAAATCTCAGTCACTGGTAAAGGTTTTTCTGATCTAAGTTAGCGACAAGAGTGCTGTCATCTGCAAAACTGTAAACAGGATTATTCGTTTCGGTCAGTAGGTCATTAATATAGATGAGGAACAGAGTTGGTGAAAGTATTGCTCCCTGAGGCAAGCCCGCGTTAATGGTGATAGTGCCTGAGATATGTTCATCAACTGCAACGTACAGAGATCGGCTCCTAAGGAAACTAGCAAGCCAGCTGCAGAGAGAGGCTGGCAGTCCGAAGGACGGCAGTTTGTTGAGCAGCCCATCATGCCAAACTCTGTCGAATGCCTTCGAAATATCCAACGCAATCGCTCGAGACTCTCCGTAGTTCTCAATTGTCCAACTCCATATATGAGTGACATAGGCCAATATATCTCCTGTCGATCTCTCTTTGCGAAAGCCGTATTGATTACCGCTGATTATTTTGTTGTTCTCGAAGTACTTGAGTAGTTGCTGATTGCCTACACGTTCCATGACTTTGGAGCTTATTGAAAGCAATGCAATTGGGTGATAGTTTGAGGGCGTGGTTTTCGTGCTTTTTTTTGGAACAGGTTGCACGCGAGCGACTTTCCAAGAAGATGGATAAATCCCTTTTCCGTAAGACAGAGTAGAAAGCCTGAAAAAGAACGGGCGTTAGCTCGTTGGCGCAGTTCTTTAACACGATGGCAGGTATTCCATCCGCGGATGCTTCCAAGCATGCACAATACAACTTTCGTTTGGACACATTAGTATATTCCAGAAACCAATTAGAAATTCGAAATGTTGCCATTTTTACAGAAATATCAGCATCCAGCTCAACCTGAGAACTTTGATTGGATCGCTTATACTTGAAATTCAGTATACCTAGTGAAAGTTCAAGATAATGTAAATATATATGCTATGTAGCATGTAAGAGATGGATTCGTCTGATAATGTCCTTGTTATAGGGTCAAAATGGAATAGGAATTTCTTAAATATGTACCTGGTGTAAAGAAGCTTAGTCAATATTAACGAAATGTTCTCTTTCCGTTTTGACATATGATGACTATTTTAACGGATTTACGTTAAACCGTTAAAGGTAAACGTTTTCACACAATATCTGATATGAGAGAGATTTGCCAGTACTACAATGAACGTTTTAGTGACGAAAGTCCTATTTTCATCAATACTATACAGGGTATAACGAATACTACCATTACACCAACTAACAAAATTATATAATTTTTACGTTGAAGAAGGTTACTTTAAAATACTGAAGTAACAATTGAAATATTTATACAACTACAGTCAAAATGTTCCGGTCGAATATATTAACATAGTTAAGGCCATGCCAAGCAGACGTAGGAAAGTACAGGATTGTTGGTTAAAATTATAGGGAGTAATTTACAGAAGACCATCATATGGTAGGAAACCAACAATCATATGGTCAATGTCGGAATGTTATTCTGAAGTAGCATTCCAAATGTCCCACTATTTACCGGTTGACTTAATTAGTCATTAATGTTTTTGGACCCGGCCTTGATAATATTTCTGTCAAAATTGTTAAAAGTGATACTAAAATCTCCGTTGATAAATCTTTATACATGCATTAGAGACGCCAAATTTCAGTGTAAAAATCACACACTTTTTTGGGCTGAGTTCTATAATAATTTCATTACAATATTCAATACTGAAATGGTCATTATAGTATAGTAAGCACTCTAAGCAAAAATAACATATGTGGTTTTAAAATACATGAATAAGTTTATGCGATAATAATTACTGCAATTATTTAAATGTATACTACTCATTGGTGATTCAAAGGTTAACAGTGTCTTGAAGTGGTAGGATTGTTGTTTCCCACGATAGCTGCCGAAACTTGTTCTTTCTTACTTCTATGCCAATTCCTCAACAATCATATTGCTCCTCGACTTACTATGATGTTTTAATGAAAAGATACACGATGGATCTCTTATATTCTTCAAAGTGTGAAGGCTTAAGAACTCCTTCTCCAGAATGTATGGATGCACACTAGTTGTTTTGTACACTTGTTGTTTTTTTAATGATGGAAAGAATCGTTAATGACCTGCGTCATTGAGTCCTATTGAGGCCTAATTCATCAAAACTTATGACAAACGCACTCAATACTTTTGTTTCTGTGTCAGAGATTACAATTTTGATCATACTGTCTTCATCGTGGATGATGAAGTCATGAGATTTGTCAACCCTTCTCGTCTGCGTGCTCCGCTAGTATCAATGTTCATAGCATCTTTGATAAGAAGGATATTTTTTCTTGTATGTACAATTCGGAGCTCCGGTTTAAAAAGCAATCGTATACATATTTCCATAAATCGACGTTTTTCTCTTATAGACAACAAAAATTAAGCATCATTGAATAGGTGCTTCACAATGTATGTATCTTTTTGTAAACGTGTTGTTTCTTAAATACACCCGCAAAGCTTTTTCAAGTGTAATATTTCTAATGTTTTTCCTAAATGCACTATTAATAATACACGACGCTTTCTCATACGATTTTTTTATTTTTGAGCCGAGTGAATAGCGACAACTTCTTATACTATCTCTCACTATGATGTTTTAATGAAAAGATCCACGCTGGAATCTGCAAGCAAGCTAGCAGAAAATCTCTTATAGCACTACCCTATATATTCTTCAAGGTGTGGAAAGCTTAAGAACTCCTGGGCATACCCCCAAATGTATGGATGCACACGAGTTGTTTTGTACACTTGTTGCTTTTTTAATGATGGCAAGAATCGTTAATGACCTGCGTCATTGGGTCCTATTGAGGCCTTGCTTAAAAAATGCTCATTCCAATTATTTAATCTAGAAAATTCACCAAAACTTATGAGAAACTCACTCAATACTTTTATTTCTGTGTCAGATCAGGGATTACAATTTTGATCATACTGCCTTCATCGTGGACGATGGAGTCATGAGGTTTGTCAACCCTTCTCGTCTGCGTGTTCCACTGGTATCAATGTTCATAGCATCTTTGATAAGAAGGATATATTTTCTTGTATGAACAATTCGGAGCACCGGTTAAAAAAAGCAATCGTATACATATTTCCATATATCGACTTTTTTCTCTTATGGACAACAAGAATTAAGCATCATTGAATAGGTGCTTCACAATGGAGATGACTTTTTGTAAACGTGTTGTTTCTTAAATAAACCCGCAAAGCTTTTTCAAGTGTAATATTTCTAATGTTGTTCCTAAATGCACTATTCATAATGCACGACGCTTTTCCATACGTTTTTTTATTTTTGAGCCGAGTGAATAGCGACAACTTCTTATACTATCTCTCACTATGATGTTTTAAAGAAAAGATCCACGCTGGAATCTGCAAGCAAGCTAGCAGAAAATCTCTTATAGCAGTACCCTATATATTCTTCAAGGTGTGGAAGGCTTAAGAACTCCTGGGCATATCCCCAAATGCACACTATTTATTTTATACACTTGTTGTTTTTTTAATGATGGAAATAATCGTTAATGACCTGCGTCATTGGGTCCTATTGAGGCCTTGTTTAGAAAATGCTCATTCCAATTTAATCTAGAATATTCACCATAATTTATGAGAAACTCACTCAATACTTTTGTTTCTGTGTCAGGGATTACAATTTTGATCATACTGCCTTCATCGTGGATGATGGAGTCATGAGATTTGTCAACCCTTCTCGTCTGAGTGTTCCACTGGTATCAATGTTCATAGCATCTTTGATAAGAAGGATATATTTTCTTGTATGAACAATTCGGAGCACCGGTTAAAAAAAGCAATCGTATACATATTTCCATATATCGACTTTTTTCTCTTATGGACAACGAGAATTAAGCATCATTGGATAGGTGCTTCACATTGTAGAAGACTTTTTGTAAACGTGTTGTTTCTTAAATAAACCAGCAAAGCCCTTTCAGGTGGGATATTTCTAATAGTCCGAGAGGCGACCGTCGTAATAGTGTGGTGTCTGAACTATCAGGATAAAAAATATTGTTAAGTTGGGCCGAATAAGAAACCGTTGGTCGGCCGAGGCTGGCCTTGACCAATAATTAATTATACAGGGTCTTTCAAAAAGTTCGCATCATATGGGAAACTTTTTTATTATTGATTTCACAGAAAATTCTATTCTTGACAAAAGTTGATGCTTAGAAAAAAA
>JAEQML010076226.1:0-13459 GCA_016904865.1 Pissodes strobi
GGTTGTTCCTAGAAGATCTTTTGTTTTGCTTCTTTGTAGATAAATTTGTGCCATTTTATCGGACGATTGTGCCAAAACTGAAATATTTGAATGACGTCATTGTAAGGCTGTCCTTAACTTATAATTAATACAAGATGTTGGTTAACCGAGTCGTCCGAGTCGCACCTTTGTGCCAAACGTATTGCCGGTTATTTTGAAAATAAAAATAATTATGGTTTTTATGATTAAAAATAGCTTTTAAAACACACAATTAAATAACATAGTTAAACAGTGGGCCATTGAAATAAAGCGTATATTCATAAAAAAAATAATCAAGTAAAAGTAGATTCCCACGAAAAAAATTACAGAGAAGATTCTAACATGGACACAGAAAAACAAACTACAAATATTTCTATCAAATCAAGTTTTACAAACTTAAATTAACATTAAACCATCCTGACTAAGAGAATAGCTGAAATTAAAAATCTAGCTCAGTTTTAGATAAAGTAAGATCTTCCAGCTGCGGCGGAAGAATGTGGTAATGAGAGAATTACTTTTACTATCTTAATTAAATTTGAAAACATTGGTTCTTTGCCCTCTGGCAACATTGGCTCGTGCATTAATGTCAGATGACTTAGATGTCAATAAGTGTCAATGTGTCTTTTTGTCTTTGTTTGAATATGTAAAGACGCAAAGGAGAAGCAGATATGTATCCACGCATTCACATAGCCTAAGAATTGGGGATTACATATAGTTATACGTTTATTATGGTATTTTTTAAATATATTTAATGATTATGAAAAATATGTTTTAAAACATTACAACTATTAATACACATTAGATGATTAGATCATAGTACATCAATAGTCACTGGAGTGTCAATTTTGGTATGTTTGTTCTTGTTCCGAGGGTGCCGGTTTGTGCTCTTAGGACAACACGCAGTCAACCCGATGCAATCATAGTCGCTTTCCAGCTAAGAGTTTTGAGCACGCAACCGAGCTCCGGCGCGCGCAAATGTTTGACGACGCACGTGTTCCAGCTGTTACCGCGTTTGGAACACAGGTTACTTTCCCCTTGTCCCTCAAGATCCTACCAAATATTTCATACTTGAAGCACAAAAACGTTTTATAGGTTAGGTAGTTTTTTGTTTGGTTTGGTAATTTTGTTATTAATATTATAGAGATTAATTAGATAGCAAAGCTGCAATGGTCAAATATCATATATTTAAATAAATAAATAAATAAATAAATAAACGTTTATTATGCAATATCTTATAATATATACATAAATGGTAGCATTCGCAGAGCGTTCTTCCATTCTACCGGCCCAATACAATATGTAAAGCAATAAGAGAAAAAAAATGCTAGACTTGCACTACACTTCACCAATAGTCAATAAGGTTTTATATTTCCTCTTGAAGGCCGGAACAGAGTTGTCCCGAATTAGGAAAAAAATATCATAGTTCAACAGTTCAACTGAAGGAAAAACAATTTGGTGCGGTTTGGTGCCAAGGAATCTGAAATCTAATGACATTCCTTAGATTCAAACCATGCACATCCTGTCTAGTCACCAACAGTTCGAAAAGATAATCAGGACATTTTAATTTATACACTCGATACACAAATACAGAAAAATGTAATTTATAACGTTGATTATATTTTAAAATGTTATTTGCTTGATAAATTGGTGTTATATGATCAAATTTGTTAGCATTGTAAACAAATCGAATCCCTGCATTCTGAGCCAGTTGAATTTTATTTTGAAACTCAACACTTAAGTATCCATAATACACAACATTGCATATTTAACTGATATTTAAGCCGATTGTTCCCTTCTATCTTACTAATTACCTACCAACTTGTTTCTTAATCCACCTCCTCTAATTTGAAATAGCTGGTTTCATTTTTAAGTTTTTAACAGGCTCTCAACAATTTCATTTAATTGAAACGATTGAAACCATGCGCACAAAAAAAACAGAAAACCCCAAAAAGTCAAAACAGATTAAATTATTAAATAGAGGCATATATAAAGAACAGATAAACAATAACAAAAACGCCTCTGGTAAAGGCGGCGCGTGCCACGTGTAGTTCAGTTCCAGCTCCACCGTTGTGCTAGAAGCGCTCGTGTTTCAAGCAAAGCACATCGCTTGAAGCCCAAACACTTGTTCAGCTGGAAAGCGACTCATGCAACCAACATTGTCAATGGGTGCGTTCACCAGGCGTCAGCAGCTGACATGTATCACTCAACTGATGACTGTTAGCAGTTGGAAATTGTCTGAACGTCCCGTTTGAGTTTTGGCTTTTTGTTTGGAAGCTTTTGACAGCTGCTAGCGATATATCAGGACATAACCTTCATTTCGTGTTTTTTCCTTTCTTTTTTAATGCACACCATTAAAGTTTTAGTTTTGGAATTTACATTTAGTGTCAAGAGATATGTATTCACAAACCTTGTCTAAAATACAGAGTATAGATTATTATAATTTCTTATTTATTCAAATTTTACAGATTTGTAATACCACCCTTCCATTACATACTTCTGTTATTCCATCTTCTGACTAAAAACCAAACTGTGAACTGTCAGATGCATGACGTGACTATTTACCATATGTTATATACTATTTACCAACAATATTACAAATCCACATATTATGCAAATTAATAATAATCATAATCAACAAAAACAAAAATATATCAGGTGAAATGTCAAACTTTGGCATGCATTTATGCCTCTGCGCATGTCTAAGCAAACGTTGACCAAAGTCAGCGTAAAATATTCCCGCTGAGAGAAATTAGCAGCAGCTGAGTTTAAGCAGTTTGTCATTAGAGCTGCTGAACGCAAACGCTGCCTCAACTACTCAACTGTTGGCGTCTGGTGAACGCACCCAATGTCAACTCAACCGTCAAACAAAAACAACGGCAGTGCTGCCAGATTGCAAATAACAATCGGCAGCTACGTCTAGGCCGGTCGCACATTGGATGCGAATTTGTATGATACGTAGACGTACGATGCTGGTCGGACGAATTAAGTGCGCACACTGAATACGTCTTTCTTCGTCAAATAGACAGTGTTTCGGTGACATCGCATTTGTCAAGTTCTCTTTGGGGCGCCATGAATCTATACCTCCAAGATAATAACTCTCTTCTAACTCGGAGATTGCGGAGGAGTCGCTATCGGAGAACTGAAGACTTACATAATGATCAATTGCCGTTTCCTGTGTTCGTAGAAATATCGTACCAATCATGGGGGAAAAAACGAGTTCTGCGTCGGACAGAGCTGAAAATAGGATAGTTTTACTCATGCGCACAAACATCGAGAAGCGGCAGAACGAAATCAGCTGATAAAGCTTTCACAGTTCGGTAATCAATAATATTAATATTATCAAATTTCTCTGATCTTGCTTGTTTTGTTTCGTTCAATTATTGAATTAGTTAATGTTATCGTTTTTGTTGAAAATAACTAATATACTTTTGGGCATCTAGTTTAGTTTATTATTATATTAGTTCCTTATTAGTGTATAAGTTGGTGTAGACGTTAGGATTTAAAGACAAAAGACAATGGCGTCAACTGCCAAGGTCAAAGAAAATACTCAACGGCGTTTGGTTTGGTGTTGCCAAAATAAGGGTACAATACCAGGGATTTCTTAATTTAAGTAAGTATAATTTTCTTTTAAGGCTAACTGCAGGATAACATACAAAATATGGGAATAATATCACCTTAGAAGGGGCTAATTTACTGACCTTTAACATAAATCACGATGCATAAATAGGTCTGTGAGTTTATTCAGTTTCATCATTTTTAATACAAAAAGAGTCTTATAGGTAGGATGGATTTAAATTTACTTTGTTGAGCTCTATATAGTTTTTTTAGTTCCTTAAATGGGTAATTGTTCCCCATACTTGTTTTTGCTATTTTAAAAATTCATTTACAGACTACTTATAGGGGTTCAATAATATAGAAATGATCCGTGGGGGAAGCTTTATTTCTTTTCCAATATTGTAAGCGGTAATCCGTTACGACTTTGCGCTCTAAATACACAAATAACTATTACAAATTCTTAAAATCCGGACCTGTCGCTTATTCACGGCCGTGCGTTGATGAAGCACGTGGAATCGATCGATAACCTGCTAATTTAAACTGCGCAGTCTCAGAACTAGCTTATTTTGTTTACATCTGAAGTCGCATGAATCGGTATGATTTGGATCGCTTTGTGCTTATCCATATAATAGAGGTCGGTGATCGTAACTCGTAATATTTTGTATTTTCATCCTGATTAACGAAAGAAGTTGAATCACGAATGATCTTTTCAAACAAATGCCTATTAATTATTTTATTTATTAAGTTAGTATTAAAACCATTAACTTTCGCTATATGCCTAATTGTTTCCTTTTCATTATTAAATCTTTCTCTGCTAAGAGGAAAGATCACCAAACGGTGTACTAAAAAATGAAAGCTGGCCATTTTATGTTGGTCGCAGTGGAAAGATAAATCTCTTTATTTAAAGAATTACGTACATTAATTACTTGTGTTTGGAGTAAATTGCATGGTATATTGAGGAAGAACTTAAGAATTGTGGACTAATATACTTTTGCGATTGTCCTTGTGTTGAATTGTGGGAAATATAGGTAAACTGTACAAACTAAAACCCTAAATATATGTCATCTAATAAGTAGCTTAAATAGTATATTATTTTATATGGAGGAAAAGTAACTTTTCCTCCAAATAAAATATGCTGTTTTTTCTTCAAATGTCGACAAATTAATGCAAAAACGTCGCTTTTTAATAGTAATAATAATTATTATTAAAGATAAGTGGGTTCGCAAGGCGGCTTAGACCGGTGCGGTGTCGGTGAATAGGCTCAGTTTGTTGCTATAATAATGTCATATAAAGCTGACAAGTGGACACTGTCAACAATAATTATTTTTTTAAAATTGCGTTTTCGATTGCGATTCCGTATTGATAAGCAGTTATTGAGTAAGTTCGATTAAATAATAACCAATTTGTTCCTAAATTAGTGATTTTTAGAAATGCAGTCACAAATTGAGTGATAAATACAAATTGTAGTTTAATAAATCTTGAGTTGTTGACGCTTATTTTGTTGTCTGTTTGTATTGCATCTATGTTGCTATGACAACACTTTTACCTCCGCCGGCGGAAAAGTGAAAAGTAAAGCTCCGGCGGAGGAAAAACGAAACTTCACGGCCGCCTACACAGTCGAGTAATGACGGATTTACTGACGTTTGAAGAAAAAATGTTTTTCTTCCTATTTCTACTCTAAAGTTAGTTAAATGTCTTGATTGATGCATGATGCATAACTTTTTTAGTTGCTGAATTTATTTCTAAAAAAAAGTAGCTTGATTCTGCTATTACAATAAGCTTGAGAATTTTACAATCATTAAAATGCCTACCTATATAAAAATATCAAAAAATATTGTCAACTAAACATGTCCATTAAGATAAAATCATACAGTGGAAAGTTTGAATTTAACCGTGAATCGCAATAATTATAAATTTTTATTAGTTAAATTCTAAACTGTTATGATTAACCTTGTTGACAACTCAAGACAATACCCGAATTAGAGGTCAAAGTTTGGTATAAAAAACTGTGAGCAGCCCATACCGGCATGGCACACTTTGATCTCCAGTGCGAACTACCGAAAGGGAAAAGCCATTGATTTGTATAGGAGTGGATAAGCAATAGCCGCTTGTCGCACTATTCAAAAGTGGCAACCTATGGGCGAAAAAACAGGTTTCTGCGCATGACAAAATCGACAAAAAATGGAAAAACGTAAACAAAGAAGATACCGTTTTGTCATGCGCACTAAAACACTTAATTCGAGTTTTTACTTTTTTTTACTTTCTTTGGACCTAGTGTCTGTAATTGCCTAATTAGTTTTAGTTTAGTGGTTCACGTTTGTGGTTTGTGCGTACCCTATTTTGATTTTCGTTTAAATTGAGCAATTAAGCATAAACAATGGGCGATGCTACCAAAATAGAATCCCGAAACTGTATGGTTGTGTTTTGTAGTAGTAGAGGCAAAATACCCGGGATTTCCTATTTCAAGTAAGTCTAATTATTATAAGTATTACTTATTTATACCTTATTGTTTGTTTTACTATGCTAACTGGGGCCCATTTCACAATCGGCAAGACTCCTCTACCGAATATTTGGTGAAATAATCACTTTCGAAGTCCGGGCCTGCCTATTTACCTTCACGGTGCAACAGCTAGCTCCTACTAATTTTCTAATGCGCAAGTCCAAATAGAAATCTCTTTGTTTACATTTCGCGGTCGTAAATTTGCCATGTTTGGTCTATTTATTGCTTATCCACTCCTATACAAATCAATGGGAGAAGCCCACCGATCTATACAAATGGATGAGCATAATGCATGTGTCTAATGTGCAGTGTTGCCAACCACAAATCAGAAAAATCCGTAACAGAGTCCTGAAAATTTCCGTGTTTTTCCGTGTCCCTGAAATGTGGCTTAAAAAAGGTTACTGTAAACGTAAAATCAATTGTATATCGAAGAGTTAAGCTCTTGGAAGAAAGATGGCACTAAGTTGAAATGTTCATTGTTCAACTAGAAAATAAATAGAATATGACGTCATACGTGCACCACTCCGGATTTTTCATGGTGGTAATTAAGATAAAATAACTCAATAGTTGCTTACCAGCTTACGACGCTTAAAATGAGAAGCAGAGAAAGTCTTCTTATTTAATCCATTTATTCAAAACAAGCATAAAATAATTCTTCTTTTTACAAATAATCAACTTAAGATAACTCAAAGACAATGCCGAATCCGTCATCACCATTTTTTAACGTTGATTTAACTGGCTTAAATAGAGCACAATATATTTTTTTACCACCTATGAAGCCAGCAGTTTGATTAGACTTTAGGCAACTGCCCCCTCCTACCGGCGCTCATGGTGAAATGACTTTCGCGTTGAGCGTTTGACCCAAAGCCCAAAATTGTCAGTGGTCGTCAATATTTTGAAATTCCGATTTATCAACGCATCTTTGAAACTAAAAAGACCGGTTGATTGGCACATCTATTTTTAGGATTGAATAATATCTATATGAAATATCGATTAAAATTAAGTGAATTATATTAAAATGGACCTATGACGCAAATATAATAACGCCAAATCTTCTGTAAAAAATTCGTGTTTTCATTGCACGGAAACCAATAAAATCCGTGTCCGTGTTCTAGTTTCAAAAATCCGTGAAAACACGGAAGTTTCCGTGTCGTTGGCAACACTGCTAATGTGTCATCTGAAGAGAAATTGATTAGGCGTGGGCGAAAAAATGTGTTTGTGCGCACGATTCCCAGTCATATTTTTTGATACCTCGGCATTACTGATCAAGCGCAATAACACTTAATCCGTCAGTCAAATGTCAAAATCACCAGCTGTTCAGCCACGCGGTCGAGTACTGTCGATTTTCCAGGCCCGTACCGAGCTCGTAGTTTTGTAAAGTAGAATCGAATTTGTATCGATCGACGGCAAACCGGGCAAACGGAATCTACGGCCTACCCCCAAGCTACGCCATTCGCTATTTGTTTTTGTTCGGTTGGGATGTGGTTTGGTTAGTTTAGTTTGCTTTGAACGCCTTCCAAAGTAAGTAGTGTTTGTGTGTGATTTTTGACTACATTTTAAAAAACTGAGACTGCTTTTTAGCTTATTGATTGAGTGATCAATTACTGATCATTACATTATGAGTATTCCCACTTGTAGATATGGTTAATCTTTGTCGAAGCAAAGGCGTTATCCCGGGAATCTCCTATTTTCAGTAAGTATTAATAGTATAGGTATTAGTATTATTAAGGCGTAAACATCTAAAATATCTCTAAATAACTCTGCAATAAGCTGTATGACGTGATTTTCTAGTAGGGTTGATATCATGATAAGAGTTTTAAGATCCTTTACAGGCCTAGGCCACTATGTGAAAATCGGCCTCTCCTATTGGTCGGTCTATTTATAAACGATCCGCCTACAAAATAACAGCTGATCAGTTAACCTCGTGTTTTTAAGAAGCGTCTAGAGATCAGGTGTAATTTTCGATGCGGCGAAATGAATTCATGTCTCTACGTTCTAAACTTCTGCCTACAAAATAACAGCTGATCAGTTAGCCAGATTTCAGTACATAGTGCACTTGTGAATGAGAGGCGCGTGATTGGCTAGCTACGTGAGGTGACGCATGTCTTCGCACTGCAACCAGTTGTTTGCAAGCCAGCAGATGGTCTAGGTGTCTGCAGGGTTGGCCTTCAGTTCGGCGACCCGGGTTCAAATCCGGTCGGTTTTGGTTTTTTTTTTAAATAAACAGTTTTTTCTTGATTTTTGGGTTTTTCTTGAGTTAGCACTTGGTTAGTTTCCTTTTCTTGAGCCCCGGAGCAAGCGAAGCGTGCGGAGGGCCATATACCTGCCAATTGCAGGTCTTTAAATCGCATGCATTCACAAAAGCACTACGAACTGAAATATCGCGATGAGTTAACCTCGCATTTTAAGAAGCGTCTATCAAGTGTAATTTTCGATGCGGCGAAACAAATCCATGTCTCTACGTTCTAGCAAAACTTCTAGAACACCTCGTTGGTGTAGTAGGCAGAGTGCTTGCCTGTCATTCCTGCGCTGCGGGTTCGATTTCCGTCGGTCGCGACATATGTTTTGTTTATTGTTTTTTATTAACTTACCTTTTTTTCTTAATTTTGTGTTAGTTCGGGTTAGTTTTGGTTAGTTATTGTTGATTGAGCCCCGTAGCGAGCGAAGCGAGCGGAGGGCCATGCAAAGCCCTAATAATACCTATTATTCGTTTCGCTACATCGAAAATTACGCCTGATCTATAGACGCTTGTGTATTTTATTCGGTTTTGTCTGGTATTTGCTTCATTCTTCGATCGCGCGTCGATCGAAGAAGAGGTCAATTGGTTCCCTGTGCAATCGAACCAAGCGAGATTTAAATCGTTTATCGCGACAAAAAATTGCAAATAAATATTTATTTATTTACGTTCTGCAAAAACTTTCGCTTGTTCCGGGTACTTCTACTTAGATTTACAAATAGTTTGCTTCACTGGCTACTGCACTTTAGTAAAAACTAGCGGATTTATCCACTTTTCTTCTCAGTTTTCGGGGACGGAACCCCGACTTTAGCCTTGAATATGGTCGAGTCTGACGATGGAAACACTTCCATCGCATCATGCTCTTCCCAGCCAAACACGGACGAGGCGATTTACGAGAAAACTCGCAAAATTTACCGCCGAATGCAAATTTATATTGAAAAATGTAAAACATGTAGCTTCCTGATCGAACCACTTCGATCTACATCTAACAAAGAATCGAAAGCGTTAATTCCTGACTTAAACAATGCCATAGGCCATCTCAGAGCCGAACACGGACTTGCAGCCTCTCAAAAAAATAGCCTGTACTCTCCAAAATAGATACCTGAAGAAAAAAGGCAAAGTACGTTAAAAAACCCACTTGCCAACAGATTATGACCTCTAACGCCGAGGCCATGACCTCTACGGAGACCACACAGCACAAAACGGCCCTGACTTCTGAAAACGCGACCGAAACCGCCCGGAAACCACAGAAGGACGCAATAGAACAACCTGCTACTTCTGAGCCCCTGGTACCTCCGCCCGAAAGCACCCTCTTTAAAGTGCCCCTAAAGACACTCCCATTCAAGAGTCATATTAGAGCCGTAAAAGATGTCGGAGGGCAAATCCCGGTCCCGACAAGCAACCGTTATGAGCCCTTATCGGACATGGACGAGGGTGAAACCAGTGATGCATCATCGTATAAGCCTAATGCTGGGAATTCGCGACGAAAAGTGGTAGAAAAGAGGACATCAAAGAGAAAGGCACATGTTATCGACAAATCACCGACACAAAAACAAGTGAAAGCCAAGCCCCCGCCGCCGATTGTTATTCAAGGCAGGTTCAACAATCACAAGGCCCTTCACGCTGACCTTAAAAAGTATCAAATTACTAAGTATACACTTAAGTACACGAAAAACACAGTTATCGTGTACTGTGAGCAGGAAAAAGATTGGGCCTTCCTGAAAAGGAGCCTAGACCAAGACAGCGTACAGTATCACAGTTACGCTGAATCAAACCACAAAACGAAAGCCTTCGTATTACGTGGACTGGACGGTGACATAGACATATCAGACATCAAACAGGAGCTTACTGACGTATATAACATAAACGCCAAAAATATATTCCTCATGAAGCGCACTCGAGTGCCGCTCTATCTTGTTGTCTTGGACACAGGATATACATTAAAACAGCTCAACCAGGAATGCAGACTCATACTGGACGTAAGGGTTGCTTGGGAAAATCGGCTTTCAGAAAAACCCATTATGCAGTGCAAGCGCTGCCAAGGGTTGGGACATGCCGCGACGTACTGCCGAAGAAATGTGAGATGTTCACGATGTGCGGGTCCACACGAAATTACAAGGTGTGACTCCAATGAAATAAAGTGTGTAAACTGCGGCGGAGAGCACCGCTCTATTAGCCCTGAGTGCCCAGTTTACACCTACAAGGTCAACCTGTTGGCACCACCCAAACAGAAACAGACCTACATTCCTGCGCCACCCCCGGCAAGACCGGCGTGGCAAAACTCTCAAACCACCCTCGAACATGAACGTGCTGGCCAGCGAAGAGGTCAGGGCTCAAACAAGAGCCACCATCAAGTACGGGAAGAAGACCGGACCGAAAGACAGCCCTACGACGAGCAGTTCCCGAACACTCTTGGGAGAAGCCGACCGCCCCAAAACCGAGACGTGAATCTTAATCTTAAACAAAATGTAAGTGCAAATAATACCACTGCAAAATTGCCTGTAAATCCTAATATTAATTCAAACCAAAACGCATATACTAATTTAAACAACAATTTTCATAAGCTTTCAGATACAATTAACGAAATCAATTCATTAGTCAATATCAACGAATTATTTTTTGCGTTAGACGAGTTTCTCTCAATGATCAAGTCGTGCAATGGCGATAAAATTGCCATTGTTCAAGCAATGGTGAGATTCTTCACCGAGGAAATCGGAAAATATAACATATAAGATGTCTGTTCCATGTTTCAAGTGTGTAGTTGGAATTGTAATTCAATCAGGCACAAATTGGGAGAGTTTAAATAATTTGTGCATGATAATCCTTTCTCGGTTATTTTTTTATTGGAAACCCGCATAGACCCATGGTTTGTTTTGAAGATTCGGGGTTATCAGGTCGAGAGATTTGATAGGCCCAATCCGCGCGGAGGCGGCGTGGCCTGCCTAATACGTAGATCGATTCCATATAAAAGAGTCCACGGCATCCGCTCTGTAGCAGAACACATTTGCATTGAGACCGAGAACGGTCTGCGTATTGCTGGGGCCTACGTTCCTCCGCTCGCTCCCTTTACCTATGATGACTTCATGGCTTTCTTCCCGGACAACAGAAGGTCCATATTGATCGGGGATCTAAACGCCCGACACTTTGTGTGGGGCGCCGGATCTACGAACAACAGGGGCCGAATGATGTTCCGTGCAATTGAAAATAACCCAGATCTCCTTTTTCACCGCTCCGAAGTTCCAACTTTCTACCCAGCTTGGGCCCCTACCCCCTCCTACCTGGATGTTGCTGTTACGAAGGGAATCGCTGACGTCCCGCCGCTTCAGGCGATAAATGACTTGAATTCTGATCACCTCCCAATCGTGATTTGCCTTGAACCAAGGCGGCCAGAGACCTGCGAAATGAAAATTTCATACAGGAATCTCGATTGGAGGGAGTTCAGGCGCAGATTGAACGAAGCAACGGTGGTTCCCGACCAAATAGACAGCATCCAGGAACTAGAGGCTCAAGTCCAATCATTTACCCTAAACATCCAGCGTATCCGTGATACACTCGTTCACTCTGTCAGGAAAGAGCGCCCTGCAGACTCCCTCCCAGATCATATCCTTATGCAAATAAGGACTAGAAACGCCATTAGGCGCCGATGGCAAAGGTATCATGCCAGAATCGACTATTTACATATGAATGAGCTAACTAATAACATCAAAATCCAAATCAGCGGGTACAGGACTGATAAATGGATGCAGTATGTAAATTCCTTAAACGCTCAGGACGGCTCCCTTTGGGGCCTGGCCAGGAAAGTCAGAGGAGCCTCTGCGCCCATGCCGGCTATCCGCCAAAACGGCAACGATATTATGAGTGACGAGGGCAAAGCAGAGGCCTTCGCTGATTTCCTGGAGGGGCTCCATAGGGAGTCGCCCGATACCATCCCTGCGCACATTAGCATTACTGATATAGCATCTAAATTGAAAGCGCGAAAATACCCTATCCCGCCGCCGGTGATGAGCAAACTGCTTGTCACCACTATATTAAACCGCCTGCCCCGAAATAAAGCTCCTGGGAATGATACCTTGCCATACTTAACTCTTCGGAAGCTTCCGAAGAAATCCCTCATACATTTCATGCACATTGTAAACGCCATCATTCGCCTACAGCATTTCCCATCCTCTTGGAAACATGCCGAGATCATGATGATCCATAAGCCAGGCAAAGATCCGAGGCAAACCGGCTCTTACAGACCGATTTCCCTGCTCCCCACCATGGCGAAGGTGGCGGAGAAGCTACTCTTGTCCAGAATAAGCCGCGCAGCCGATGGACTCGGTGTAATGCCCATGGAGCAATTCGCCTTCAGGGCTAGGCATAGCACTACCATGCCTGCAGGGAAGATTGCACACGACACCGTGCAGGGCTTTAACCGAGGTCAAAGCACTGCGCTGCTTCTCCTGGACATAGAGAGGGCGTTCGACAGGGTGTGGCATGACGGACTATTGTACAAGATGCATGTGAAGCTTGGCTTCCCGCTGTATCTGACAGCATTGGTCCAGTCATACCTTGCCGGGCGTACTCTCTCTGTACGCATAAACAGGGCAAGTTCGTCTGTGAGGCCGCTAAAAGCCGGCGTCCCGCAGGGCACTGTTTTGTCCCCACAGCTATTCAACTACTATATAGCAGACATCCCCTCCTCCCCTAACACTTCCTTAGTGCTCTACGCCGATGACACGGCAATTTACTCGCAATCCAAAATCGCGCAGACAGCAAAAATCAAACTCCTAGATCACCTCGACATCCTTCTCCCATATTATGCGAGATGGAAAATAAACTTGAACGTCCCAAAGACAGAACTAACAATACTAACCAAAAAAAGAACTAACTTGGACATTACGCCACTCACAATACATGACATTACAGTAGCCGTAAAAGACAAAGTAAAGTACTTGGGAATAGTGTTTGACAAGCGACTGATCTTTACCGGACATATGACCGAGATCCGCAGAAAGAACGCTATTGCCCAAAAAAGTTTAAATATGCTCATCAGACCAAGATCTTTTCTGAGCCCGGCAAATAAAGTAAACATCTACAGAACTATTGTCAGGCCGACTTTAATGTATGGTCTTCTGTGGCGAGTACGCACAAAAAGGCACTGCAGGTTA
>JAEQML010076227.1:0-13459 GCA_016904865.1 Pissodes strobi
GCGGAGTGTTTTGTAAGTCGCAAGGGCTTTAAAGGCCTCTTATACACGTATATCATACGCAATTTTTTATTACGAATGCTTCATAATCTCAAAAATGTTTTAAATATTAAATTTAAGGGATATATTGACGAATATATTAATCTGTCACATTTGACATGATCAAATGTTTCTATAGCAACCTTTAAAAAAGTAGGCGCACCATAAACATCATTTTATGCACGCTACAGCGTGCGATAATCGTTGATTATGATGCATGCGTAATAAAAAATATATTTCAGTGGTTAATATAAGTTTTTTATTTTCTTTTGGCGGGCGGGCGGGGCGGTTTGAGCAATAGTAAATCAGAGGATGATAGCTGAAAAGCTAATAACCAAGGTTGGCACTAGTTTTACAAATCACCTAGAAGCTTGATTATTATGTTCATAATAATATATTAAACACTGAAGAAAACTGGATAAGGGACTTTTCTGGATGTGACATACCAAATCATATCACAAATTCAGTATTAAACCTATAATCAACAAGATATTAACATCAAAAGACTGCTACAGATGTGGAAAATATTCTCAAGAAGTATCCTGCAAATAGTAGAAATATCATAAGATCGAAAGGAACCAATGCTTTAACAAATTTTATTAATCAACCAGTTCATAACGATTACCTAAGGCATTTAGTCTTCAAAAAACATCTTTGTAAAAGCACATCCTGATCTACTAATCACAAGGGCAGATAAAGGGAATATATCAGTAATAATGAAAAAATATGAGTATATAAATAAATCTCTAGAAATATTAAATTCACATATTATTATAAACCTCTTAACAGAGACCCTACATCTACCTTGCAACAAAAACCTAATAAAATTGTAAGTAATTTAAAAAACCAAAATATCTTAACCTTAGAACAAGCCAAACAGCTCACTATTTATAACCAAGTATCGCCAAAATTTTATGGTGCCAAAAATTCATAAAGGCACAGTGTCATTAAAACCCATTATTTCATCAATAAATGCACCAGATAGTAGGGTGTCAGCTTTTGTACCAGATATACTAACTCGAGCGTATAATGAGAATAATGATTACTATACTAGTGATAGTTTCGCATTCGCCAATTTTGTTAACAATGGACAAATACCTCTAGATTATTGTACAGCAACATACCTTACACTTTAATTAAAAATAGTATCATAAAGCACTGGCCACAGATCACAGGTCATACTAATTTATCTCAAGAACATTTTCTAGAAATTGCAGAGTTCATATTTGATTCAACTTATTGCAAATGTGAGAACAAATATTACACACAAATTTAAGGCACCCCAATGGGAGCAACAATCTCTCCCATTGTATCAATACGTAATGGATGATCTACTAGACGAATGCATTCCAAAACTCGGAGAACTGAAAATAGTTTCATAAAACTGGATTGGTACACCAAACCAACATATTCTGGTAGATATATGAATTTCCATTCATATCACACACAAAAAAAAAAAATGTAATAATTGGTTTAAGAGAAAGAATGCGGAAAGTATGTCATCCATCTTACGTAACAAAAAATGTAAAGAAATTAAAAACCATGTTAAAAGAAAATTCCTACCCAGAATGGCTCGTCAACAAATTCTTATTTAACTCTGTCAATGTAAAGTATCTCAATATAGAACAAAGCAATAGAGAAATTGCCCATCAACTCTCCCCTTTGCATAATAATCAAGCAAATCTTTCACCTGATATCACTGCCTTTGATGAAAATGACACAGCAAAATACTATTTTTCTTTACCATACATGCAAGAATTATCCTACATAAACTTGAAAAAATTTTTACAAAACAAATCAATATTAAAATTTGTGGAAAAGATATAGACACGGATGAGTATTTAAAGAAACCCAGTGTTGTATATATGGTGAGGTGTGATGACTGCAATAGGGATTATATTATATATATTTTACAGGATAGAATCACCAGGCATAAAAGTGATTGTAGACTAGGGAAAATAACGTGTGCTTTAGCAGAACATATAAAGGAAACAAGCCACAACGTAACTTTTCGCAATACAGAAATAATAAGTCAAGAAAACAACAACAACAAAAGACGTTTTCTCGAAATTATAGAAACCCATCTGCATCAAAATTGTCTAAATAAGCAAAGAGCTATTGAAGATCTAAGCGTCATTTACTCTTCTTTAGATATAGATATTCCAGCTCCCGTATCAATTAGAAGTTTATGCGAATTCGTTGCGTCATTTATATAATAAAGATTTTTTTTAGTTGACTGTAAGAAGTGGGTTTAGAGAAACGCTTACTCTGGGAAATTGAGGTTCGGATCTAGACTGTCCAAATTCATCGTCTGGATTTGAGTCTGGAGTTCGGATAATGGATCTGTTACTTGCGTCGGAATGTCCAGTGGATGATCCTGACTCCCGATCGATTGATCGAAGTTTTCTTGAAAGATTTGATCATTATCGGGGCAGCATTCTTGAGAATGACTAATATTTTCGTTTGAATATTATTCGTCGTAATATTGAGGTTGCTCGTAAGTTAGGTGGTCAAAATTAACGTGATGGGCTCGTTGCTGATTTGGAGAATAGATAGGATTTCTCTGAATCACAGGTGGGCGAGATGAATTGTAATTTTGTTGGGTCGCTACAGGGGACGTTTGTAAGTTTGAAAACGTGTTAGGTCTATCTTGTTGTGACATATTGGTTGCTTGTGTTTGATTTGAGGAAGAAAACTGCCTTTGGGGATTGGTTGGATGGTTGGTCTTCTTTTTGAAGGAAGCTGGGTAGTTTCAGTGTAGGATTCTTCCGGGGCTGGTGTCTAAGTGGAAATGAAGAATGATCGTGTGCCCATGGTGATACTGGGATTTCTGGGTTGCTTCCTTATCCGTCGACACTTCCACAGGATATTCGCTATGTGCGTTACACGACGCGACATCTGGTGGTACAAAATGTGGCGAATTTCTTAGATACGCAAAGTACATCGGAAACGATTCAAAATTCAAGAAAAATTGTTGATTTTAGTGCAATATAATTAGTTCATATGAGAATATTTATCGATTCGACTGAAAAAAGCCAAGTTCGATATTGAACATCAAATGGGACATATTAACGCAAAAAAAATTGCGGATGAAGCACATTTTCTCAAAATAAATTGAAATAAAAAATTAAAATTCAACATACATTAACACAATTCCAGTACACTTTGTCCTAAGGTATAATCGCAGAAGGTTAATAATAACATAATATAAAGCTTCTTTTCATTCCAATTGCAAATAAAACTGTTTTTTGTCATACGCTCCCAAAAATAGCTATTTTACGGACTAATTTGAGTCCGTAAAATGCTTCTTTTTAGGCCTAGTCCCTAAAAGTCGTCATGGCAACCTTTACGGACTATTCCAAAATTCCTTAGAATGTTTAAATTCGAAAAAAAGACATAAAAAAATCACATAAATTTCAAACGTACATAAATCTTTAATACTAACGATATCAAAAGCTAACAAGTAATCTAATAATTATTCGAATATAAAGTTATTTGGAAAAATGAAAATGAAATGAACAATTTTGTGCATTTTGAAAACTGGTATCTGCAAACGAAATTACTCCTTTTCCATTGGCAGGCAAATTTGCTTTCTGATGAGGTGGAGCAAATGCGATCGATGTATTTGGTGATACATCCGTGGAAGTGGTCACGATTTTCTTTTCCCCCATTAGCAGTTTGCAAACTTTCTTCTTTTTCTCAATAGATTCTTCTATGTAACCTTCCGCCACTGTGGACGACCTAAATAATTATTGTTGTTTAGAACAAGATCGGAAAATATTAATATTATTACTAAACCAGAGTTTTATCCACAATACAGAAAAAGAATTTTTGCACTCGACGCGCGTTTCGCTAACCATGTTAGCATCATCAGGAAATGATTAAAACTGTTAATAAACTCTGTTTTAGTGCATGTTGCCGAAGGTTCCAAACCCCAACTTAGTTAATATTTTTACCTCCAACCTCCTAGGCGTTTCAGCGACGTAAAATCCACATCTGCATCTGCAGCAAGAGTAGCAGAAGTACGTCGAAAACAATGACCTGTATATTGGTTTTGGTTCGGCAACTTTAAAAATGCTGCTACAATCGAAGGCATCTTCCCGAATGAATGAATGCCGACGCGTTGCACAGTGCATTTTCCTTTGCGATAAGAGATGAAGACATAATCATGTGGTACAGTTTTTGGCCGAAGACAAGCATATTTTCTATATAACTCAACTGGATTGACAACGTTCCCTTCGCACACCACCGGAAACGCTCTTTTAATATTAGTCTTTGTATCAGCAAGAGTAACTAAAAGGTAGCTGTTGTCTTTTTCTATGATGTCTTGCACTCGTAGAGAGTGCAATTCTTCTCTTCTACATGCTCCACAAAGGCCAATGACAAGAGCAACCTAAAAATAAAATAAAATGAAATACGAAACCATCTACATATTTTAAAATCATCACCGCAAACTAACCTTAGTAAGTAAATAAGTTTCATCACTAGCCGTGGCCAAAAATTGATCGATCTCTTCTCTGGACAAAACCTTAGACTTTTTAGGCTCGTAACCAACCGAATTCCTCTTCAAAAAAGCAATAACTTTTGGAAATTTGTCAATATGAATATTTTCCTTAACACTTAGCACTGCTTTCAGCATGGAATATTTCGACCAAACTGACGACGGTTTGAACGCTTGTGACTGTAATTTAAGAGAGTACTATTTTAATTTAAAAGCCTCAAAATACATCTTGCGTAAGTAAGTATTTAGTTTTTTAAATAAGTACTTACTTTTTCGTGGAAATAATTTAGCAATACATCTTCATTTACAACGAGTACGCCATTTTCGCATTTCCATTCATTAAAAGCATCATATTCTTTATGGTAAATGGCACGAGACTTCACAGGAAGTAAATCCAACACGATTTCTTTGGCCTTATTAGCGATGTATTCCGGATTTTGGAACATTTTAAAATTTGGGTGACTTTCTGACAAATTTCGTATGACATGACAAAATTATCAAATAAACAAACTTGTTGCTATACGATATCAATTTCTAAGCTAACTTTTTCGAACATTATGATTTCAAAAATTATGGAAAATTTGCAAATTTTACCGTTCTGAAGAATTGCAAAAAGCGTTTAACAAAATTTTGGGAGCGTATGACAAAAAATAGTGTTTGTCACACGTACCTAAATGAAGTTTTTCAGGACTCATCTGCTATTCCGGACTCGGCTAACGCCTCGTCCGGAAACAGCAATGATTCGTCCTGAAAAACTTTATTTTAGGTACTTGTAACAAAAATAACTATTTTTGCACTTTAAAACCATAATATAATATTTATGAGATAAACGTCAACATGACTATTTCATAAAACATTATTATATTGGTTGGCTTAGCATGACTGTTGTACGGGTAGATGTTGCCAAGTGTACTTTCTATTTGGTTCTAAAATATAACAGCCTCGTGTTGAATATGTTTCAAAAGTACTGTGAGACGAAAACTTCTTATAAATAATGATTCTTAATGGCTTTGTTTAATGAAATAACAATAACTCGAATATATGATTTACTAGACTTAGATGTTACGCTAGAAGGGGGTCACTTTTAATAATAAGTCATAAAAACTAATTCTTTTAGTATTGAAATAGATACAAATTTAAAAGATCATTTGGTTTAGTTTAAGAGAGTATCACGCGTAGTGCGTTTGTTTTGTTACTTTGAATTAATTTTGATTTTGTGGTTGGTCAAGCGCGTAGCGCGCACGCCTCAATGCGCTTCTTTAGCTAATTAAAGTTAATTTCGATTATTTTTGCTTAATCTGGAATCAGTGGCGGATTCAGAGGGGGGGGCGGTGGTGGGAATCGCCCCCCCCCTTTATTTTGAGAGACGAGGAAATGGAACAAGCGGTTAGGTTTATTATTTTAATTTAATATTGTTGAAGAGAAACTTTTATTAAATATTTTGTTATATATCCGAATCTGGAAAAAATACTGGCTGCAAGAGTTTGTTGACAAAACAATGTCACTGATAATGTATTAGACGCATTAAAATTATGCGACGATATATGTATTTCCATATGTGAAACAATTTTTAATAATATTAGGTTGCTTTCCATTAAGTAATGTTACGCCAGAAAGAAGTTTTTCTTTTTTAAGACTGATTAAATCTTACTTAGGGACAAACATGTCTCATTTAAGACCTTCTGCCTTAGCATTACTTAATATCCGTAAGGATATTGAAGTAGATGAAGAAAGAATAATAGATAAATTTACAAGTAAAAGAACAGATAATTAGATTTTGTTTTATAGGACCGTGTTCATTTTATTACCTACTATAGTTTTTTTGCTTAAAAGTACTTAAATTTTCTTATTTTTAAAACATTTTTTTTATATAGAATTTTTTTCATTCTATTTTTGCTGATTACGTTCGACTTTTTTTCGCCGAAAGTTGCGTTTCTCTAACTTTTTTTCTTATTTCGTTTTATAATACTTTTTTATTAACTTTAAGAATAATTCTTTACGTTTTTTTTTTTATTTTTTTTCCATTTTTTCGGAGGGTGTCTAGTTTGGGTTAGTCCAGAATACTCATTTTACCCTGGCTACGTGTTCTCAAAATTTCAACCCTCTAGTTATACTGGAACATGCTTAATTAAAAGGGGTTTTACTTAGATAGCCGTTTCAACTTTGATAAGTGTTTCACTTCGATAAGCGTTTCATTTTTTCTGACTTCGAAAACCAACGTCCTCCCCTTTTTCATGGCCTGGATCCGCCTCTGTCTGGAATACGTTAATTAGGGTTAGTTTTTGTTAATTTAGGTTAGTATGGGTTAGTTTTGGTTAGTCTGGGTTGGTTTTGCTTAGTTTATGATAGCGAAGAGAAAAGGTCGCGTAGCGCGCTTTTCTTTTTATTTTAGTTAATTAGGGTTAGTCTGGGTTAGTTTTGGCTAGTATGGATTTCTTTTGACTAATCTGGGTTAGTTTGGGTTAGTTTTTGTTGGTTTTGGTAAGTTTTGATTAGTATGGGTTAGTTTTGGTTAGTATCGGTTGGTTTTGCTTAGATTGGAATAGCGAAGAGACAAGCGCGCATAGGTTAATTATGGTTAGCCTGGGTTAGTTTTGGTTAGTCTTGATTAGTTTGTATTACTCTGGGTTGGTTTTGGTTAGTTTGCGTTAGTGCTGGCTAGTTTGGGTTAGTGTTGTTTATTTTGGGTTAGCTATGGTTGATTTACTGACAAGCGAACGTAGCGCGCTTGTCTTTTAAATATATTTCATTTTGATTTTGACCTAGGGCTTTTACTGGGAAATGAACAAAGTGACTCGACAGTGTACCGTAAGTAAACTTTTATTACTTATATATACATGTATGGCTAAACAGCCAGGGTTAGTTTTGCTTAGTATGGGTTACTTTTGGTCAATCTGGGTTAGTTTGGCTTAGTTTACGTTAGTCTGGACTAGTTTTGTTTCGCTTGGGTTATTTTGCATTAGTCTGAATTAGTTTTGGTTAGTTTGGGTTAGTTAACAGACAAATGGGAGCTTATTTGGTTAGTCTGAGGCATATAAGGAACAAGCGCGCGGTGTGCGCTTGTTTAGTTACTTTCACAAGTTATTCTACTTTATGAAACATGCTCCTAGACTTGGCAATTTGCTTACTTGAAAATCAAGAAGGTTAGCCAAGTCTGACAACATTGCAAGTAAATTGTCATCATTAACGTCATATAGGGAGAGTTTTCGCATTAAAATGTCACCAAACAGCCTCATTTCTGAAATTTCTTTTTCAATTTTTGGCGTCAAAAGTGCTTCATCCGCAAATTTTTTTTTGCATTAATGTGTTCCATTTGATGTAATCTTTCCATTGAACCCAAAAAACCTTTAAAATCGACAGTGCTTATATGACACCAGACCCTTTTTCGATGTATTCTACGTATTTATTTGTATAGTAGCTGAAGAAAGTTCCAAATTTCTCCGAATCGCGCGCACGATCGTTCGTCATTTCTCCCACTACCCTAACGCACAGTGCGAATAGAGAACTGGCAGACTAACCAACACGATTATTGTAAAAATCGAGAACCAAGATAAGTGTTTCTGGATAAATGGTTTATCCAGATCTTGCGAATATTGGTCCAGCTTGTGTTGTGCGATGTCGAGATCTTCTGCATCGATTTTGTTTAGTTTCAGCGGTTTGAGGTAGGGTATGTACTGCTACCCTGTGATGTGTTGGCAACATGTGTAAGGAATTGTAACTGGATGACTTCTGTAAGTGACATTTTGGTATTTGTCAATCAGTCGTCTTGCATGGACCCTTGTCCGAGAATAACAACCGCAGAGAAGCGACAAAAGCCGTCGGCACCTTTGAAGTTGGAGAGCTAAGTTCAATTTGTCATATGTGACAGACGACCGGTTTAATACACTGAGAGAAATGTGATGAAGGGAAAAGAAATGCTATACACCGATAAAACATGTAATTAATTACATGTTTATTATTTACTGTATTAGAAATGTATTATGATTACTAGTTATCTTTTAGGATTTAACGGTTTAACTCAGAGTTTACTGATTTGTGACGTTCTAACTTTTTTGAAGTGAATACTTCTTTGGTTTCATGAGAGTGATTTTTCAAGGTCGCATCACGACATGGTTTATATTTTGGTCTCGCGTTACGAAATTTTCGTATCGATGATTGGACGACTAACCCAAACTAACCAAATCTACTAAAATTATTTATAGCGTATCGTAATAAGTAAAATAAGTTGAGACTAAGTGAAACTAGCCCAAAGTTGATTCGACGACTAACCCAAACGACTAAAATTAGATGAGAATAAGTGAAACTAACCGAAAGTTGAATCGACGACTAACCCAAACTAACCAAATCTATTAAAATTGATTATAACGTATCGGAACCGCTTTAAATGACCAAAATAAGTTGGGAATAACCCAAACTAACAGAAAGTTGAATCGACGACTAACCCAAACTAATCAAATCTATTAAAATTGATTATAACGTATCGAAACCGGTTCAAATGACCAAAATAAATTGAGGCTAAGTGAAACTAACCGAAAGATGACTGGACGACTAACCCAACCCAACTAAATTTATTAAAATTGTTTATAGCGGATTGGAACTGGCTGAAATAAGTAAATTAAGTTGAGACTAAGTGAAACTAACCCAAAGTTAATTCGCCGACTAGCCCAAACTAACCAAATCTATTAAAATTAATTATAACGTATCGGAACTGCTACAAATTACTAAAATAAGTTGAAAATAAGTGAAATTAACCGAAAGTTGAATCGACGTCTAACCCAAACTAACCAAATCTATTAAAATTGATTATAACGCATCGGAACCGCTTTAAATGACTAAAATAAGTTGAGAATAAGTGAAACTAACCAAAAGTTGAATCGACCACTAACCCAAACTAACCAAACCTATTAAAATTGATTATAACCTATCGGAACCAGTTCAAATGACTAAAATAAGTTAAGACTAAATGAAACTAACCGGAAGTTGAATCGACGACTAACCCAAACTAACCAAATCTATTAAAATTGATTATAACGTATCGGAACCGCTTCAAATGACTATATTAAGTTGAGGATAAGTGAAACGTGAAACTAACCGAAAGTTGATTGGACTACTAACCCAAATTAACCAAATCTATCAAAATTGATTATATGAAATTAGTTGAGACTAAGTGAAACTAACCGAAACTTGATTGGACGACTAATCCAAACTATCCAAATCTATTAAAATTGATTATAACGGATCGGCACCGCTTTAAATGATTAAAATAAGTTGAGAATGAGTGAAAGGCGTCACAGGAATCAAGGGATGGGAGGCGCGGAAAAGTGGAAAATGGAGAAGTTGGTGGCTAGCAGTTTTAAGGTGCATACGAGTACCTGTGAATGTTGTAGGTTCCTTTTGCGAGAAATTGGATATATCTTGGCAACGACTCAGACGACTGCGAATGTTGTATGTCTAATCACGTTAATATTGTTGGCTTAACAACGGTAACCGGCTGGATTGACGAACGGTAGCCGGCTGGCTTACATGTCAACAATATCAATGAGTAAATTCTGCAGAGGGATTTCATTGCTTTTTAAGTAAAATAAAGACTAGTTAAATTGTCAAGCAAAATGCCGAAAGTAACGCGAAAACGTACTAAGACAGTAAAGTCAAACCAAACCGATCCAGAATAAGTCCAACTGTGTAGAATTCCAGGTGAGAAATTATTTCATTAACACCTAAATCACACCTTTCTTTAATTTACATGCCTATTCAGTTATCTGACTATATAAATTGCTTTTGGTAAAGAAAAATGGGTAAATAAATGATAGGAATCTACCAACACATTTTTACTTGTGGAACGAGACAAACATGATAATGATCTAGATTATTAGACGCATACGCAACAGTTTAAATAGAGATTCGTATTTTATTGGTTGATCGAGCGTGACTAGTAGGATTTCAGGATTGGTTCTTTTTTGGTTTCGTTTGATTAAGCAAACAGTTAATATTAAATAGAGCTAGGTACATTTTAAGTTTAGTTTTAATCAATGGGGAACTCGAAAACCGTAAGAGATACAGTGTCGGTCAAATTAAGGCAAAATTGCTCATTTAGGTGCCTAACAATATGCCGTTTAGAAAGTTTTAAAATTCCGAGTAATTCCGGAGGTATCCGAAAAAATCCGAAATTTTGAAAAATCGTTTTATTTCTTCCTGGGCTTATTTAACAACGGATATCAAATTGAATTGCACTTTTGCATTGCCACTTTTTCCGCTCTAGTCAATGATGGTATCCAGTTTGAAATCCGACGTTTCATCTTCAAGGGATCATCATTAACTTTCTTTTTTTAAATACTCTTTTATTTGTGAATTATACGAGTATAAATTTTGCGTCACTGTACAGAACACCTACCCGATCTTCTTTACGTAACTCGGTTCAGATAATAAAACACTTTTATTAACTCTATGGTAATCACAATATATTTCTAAAATACGCCCGACAAAAATAATAATCTCAGATGCGTCTTCGAGGAAATATTATACTCAACTGCTTATACGTGAAGACGTCGTTAAAAACTATAAAGCTAAAACTATTCCCATGATTCGACTGTTTGTGTACAATCGATAAAAATATAAACATTGCACCGACTCACGCACACAATCGAGCCGGCCGGATTCTTAAAGGTAAACAAAATAATTATTATTAAGAGGCAATAAATTTTTTCTTTTCGTGCGTCTTGAACAATAAACTTATTTTAGTCATTTGAAGCGGTTCCGATACGTTATAATCAATTTTAATAGATTTGGTTAGTTTGAGTTAGTCGTCGATTCATCTTTCGGTTATTTTCACTTATTCTCAACTTATTTTAGTCATTTGAAGCGGTTCCGATACGTTATATTATTAATTTTGATAGATTTGGTTAGTTTCCAGTTAGTAGTCCAATCAACTTTCGGTTAGTTTCACTTTTTTCTCAACATATTTTAGTCATTTAAAGCGCTTCCGATATGTTATAATCAATTTATAATAGTTTTGGTTAGTTTGGGTTAGTCGTCGATTCAACTTTCGGTTAGTTTCACTTAGTCTCAACTAATTTGGTTAGGTTGGGTTAGTCGCCGAATAAACTTTCGCTAAGTTTTACTCAGTCTCAACTTATTTTAGTCAGTTAAAGCGGCTCCGATTCGTTATAATCAATTTTAATAGATTTGGTTAGTTTGGGTTAGTCGTCGATTCCATTTTCGGTTAGATTGACTTATTCTCAACTTATTTTAGTCATTTGAAGCGGTTCCGATACGTTATAATCAATTTTAATAGGTTTGGTTAGTTTGGGCTAGTCGTCGAATTAACTTTGGGTTAGTTTCACTTAGTCTCAAATTATTTTAGTCATTTGAACCGGTTCCGATACGTTATAATCAATTTTAAGAGATTTGGTTAATTTGGGTTAGTCGTCGAATCAACTTTCGGTTAGTTTCACTTAGTCTCAACATATTTTAGTTAATTGAACCGGTGCCGATACGTTATAATCAAGTTTGATAGATTTGGTTAGTTTGGGTTAGTCGTCGATTCATATTTCGGTTAGTTTCACTTAGATAAGCGTTTCATTTTTTCTGACCTTACTCTCGCTCTAGAAGTCACTTCATAATAATTAACATACAAACAAACCAAAGGAAACTGGCGTTCGAGCAAAAATTTTTTCATCGACGACTGTACTAAACAAATCTCGTACTAAACTAAACTGACAAGCACGTGGAGATGACAGTTGACCGGTTTACCTCCCACTCAAAATTTTTGGGCGTGATTTATATTGTCGCTTCTCTGCGGTTGTTATTCTCTGCCCTTGTACTTCCTATAAGTTGCAGTATGGTTGAAGTTTCAGAAGAGAATTGACGTTGATGATTTCCGTCTTGAAATATTTTTGAGAATAGGTAATACAACTAAACATAAACATAAAATTAAATAACAAATGGGAAGAGGACAAACGCTAGAAATATAAATTATTATTGTATCAGACGAAAAAGTAGGCATATAAATAAAATTAGGTAACAAATATCTTTAATCATCTAGGCTGGCTTCTTCATCACTAGAATCTTCAAATATTTCTTCTCCTTCGTCTTCTGATGGTGTATCTGCAGGTTCTCTCGTAGGTTGTACAATAATATCTTCAAATGTTGGAGTAATTTGCGGCCCTTCAAACCATTGTAGCTCTAAAGTACTGTCGATCAAATTCCAACCATTCTTTTCAGTTTCATAAAATTTGGGTTCACATTTTGTTGCATTTTTCCACACAGCACATACCTGATTTACTCTCTTAATCTTAAATCTAAGAGCATCTTGAAATGGAGGTAATAAACTGCCGTCGATTTTTTTTATTTTGTATAATGGGCTAGATCTGCCATATTTTGGTTTGTAATTTTCCACAAACATTTCAAAGACTGCCTCATTTATATCCACAGCATTTGGTTTACGATACATTTTACCGACAAATTTTTCTATACACCTTTTTGCCTCATCTGATAAAATTTCGGTAGAGCCTATTGTGCCGAATATTTTTGTCGCGTAAAAAATTGCTTTCCAACAAGGAAAATGGTCTAATTTTGCCTTTCCTTGCAAATGCTGCTGTATAATCACAGCCAGTGAGTGCATGAAATGCTGGTAACGCTTTTGAAAGATCCTTTCCCAACTGATCAAAAACTTTATTCAAACTGCCGTAGCGTGTTTTGTTTTTACTTGCCGATCCTAATTCAAACCATATTGACAAATTTTTGGACAAATGCTTTATATTCCCTAATGCAATAATAAGTATGTCCGTCTCACTGGTTCTGATTATAATGTTAAAACTATCGGGCATTTTATGGACATGAAAAATGATGTAAATATGTTCTATATTGTTGTGGAGGATTCATTCTTACCCTGGAATTGATTGCCTTTGGCTCCACAAATGATTG
>JAEQML010076228.1:0-13459 GCA_016904865.1 Pissodes strobi
CGCTTGCACTCGTTTCTCGCTTCGATAAAATAATTGCGATTTTCAGCGGTCTGATTTTGCTGCCAGTACTTATAGGCTTGGTGTTTCCTTCCTACAGCTCTTTCGCATCTTTTGTCGAACCAGGGCTTTCCTTTTGATGGTAACTTGATGGAATTTGGGATGTATGCTTCCATTCCTGAGGAGATTACTTGCATGATCTCTTCGCAGCAGTCTGACGGGTCGTCAGTGGCAAAGCAGACGTCGAGCCAAGGAAAATCTAGGTAAAACTGCCTCAGATCGTCCCAGTTTGCAGAATTGTAATGCCAGATTTTGCGAGGCAATGGTGGATCCTTCTGTATGAGTGGCAATTCACAAACCGTTGTAATAAGTTTGTGGTCAGAGGTACCTAATGGCGGACCAACTGTAACCTTGTACTGGTCAGGATTGGTGGTCAGAAAAAGATCCAGGAGGGTGGCGAATTCGCCCCTCTCTGAGATTCGAGTTGGTTCGTCTACAAGTTGAGTAAGCCCGCAGCTGATGGCAAATGCTTCAGCTTCTCTACCTTCGTTGTCGGTCTTGTTGTGATGTTTGAGCCAGTTGGTGTTGTGGGCATTGAAGTCTCCCAGAACGATTATTTCTGAACTGGGGTGATCGACCTGTACTGAGTCAAAAGTGGTAGCTAGTGTTGAGAAAAAGCTTTGGTAGGGTCTATCGCTCGGAGGGCGATAGAGACAACATATAAACTTGATTAATCCCTTGGCGGTGAACTTGAGCCACATGACGTCAAGGTTGTTCGGTTCGAGTGTTTCCTCGCGGTGACATGAGAGGTCGCTTCGGACAAAAAGGCATATTCCGAACTTATATCTAAATCGGGTATGTAAGTCGTAACCAGGATAGAGGTAGTTCACTGTTGTTGTTGTAGAACTTACTTGTGTTTCTGTAAGGGCTAATATGTGTGGTCTATTTGCTTGTAGATGTTGGTGTACCGAATTTATGTTTGTATTTAGGCCTCTTATGTCGCAGAAATCTATTCTAAATTGGTTCGGTATCTTTGCTGTCTGTGAAATGCGGAATGAAGGGCCCCCAGGGTCACCCAGCGCCCGGAGAACTTCCGGAATATTTTGATCCTGGAAGCACCATCATGTCCATATATTCCTACTGTGGAACCCGGTACCACCAGCGCGGAAGCGGAACGTGATTTGGGAAAACCACTTAGCGCTTCCCAATTCTGGTGGGGTGGTCTTTCACCGGACGATGCGAGTAGGCTTATGCATCTACCACCTAGGGCCGCTTCCACTCGAAGCATCGGCCTCAGACTCATTCCTTTTGCGGTCCCTAGTCTGACAGGGGTAAAAATGGGGTTTGTTGGATCACTCCCCAGTGATCAGCTCCAGACTTTGTACTTTGGTGTTCTCCAGCCTGGAGGAGGACGATGGGATTTGATGGGCCACATCCCGTGGCAACTCGGAATGGCGGGGTCGTCACTCCCCGTAATCAGACTCCTCTCACCAGTTTGACGTTCCTGCCAGCCAAAATGTAACCCACTAAGCGAATTCCTATTGGAGAAAGACTATGAAAAGAACATGTTAAGATTCATGAAATTGAAACGAGACCATTTCATTACATTTCCTATATTGTAGATGCACCGAAAAATGTTTTTTTTTAGTTTAAACTGTATAGGTAATATAAATATTCCGTAACACCAAAATTATAATAAAATTGATAATCAGCTTAAATAATACAGTTAAAATAGATCATTTTACTTACGATTGCTAACTCGAAGGCTGTCGAACAAATTACTATGGTACTTGCAGCAAACTGTGAAAACGCGATATAGGTGTAGACGTCTTCTACTTTATCAACATACCTAATTCGTACAGACGAAAAAAAAATTATATTAATATTACAGGTAAACTACAAAAACATAAAATGGTGTATTCGCTCCAGATCCGATAGTATCAATAATGAATAATAGTACATTTTAGAATTTAAGCAACAGAAATGAAAATATCGTTCTCTGCATTGATGATTACAAAACTATGTTACGTTTTTCCCGTTGGTTTTGAATTAAATCATAACTTTTACTATTTTACAATAATATTCTCATTATTCTTTATCACTCTATACAATTAACCACACTAAACTACTCTTATAACTTTACAACTAATAGCTCTTTACAATTCAACACTCAATGACAACTTTCAGTTTGCTTCTGGGGTTACGTTGAATTCTATACACTACGTCATTAATTCTTTTGATGAATGTATAGGACCCTTCCCATACTGGCGTTAGCGTGGAAGATCTTCCTTTTTTCCGTTGCCGATTATATAACCACACTTTACCATTTATCTGAAATCCCATAGATATAGCTTGGAGATCATATCGTGCCTTCATTCGGTCACTGGCGAGACGTTCAAACGATAGTTCCACATAATTCTGTTTCATCTTCCCACTAGATCTTGTCTGGGGTTCTTGACTTGAGGCACAGGTTGAACATATCCGGCATCATGATTTCACATCTTGGCAGTAGTTGACCCAGTAAAATCTGTCGCGGATCATGTCAATCGTTTCATTAACTCCGAGATGAGCATCAAACTTTCCATTAGTATGTACTTCTTCCAGGACTTCCGATATTCGCTTCCTTGGTACCACTAACTGCGTCTTCACTACTTTTCCATCGGCGCTTTCCCAGGCTCGTTTAAGGAGTCCATTTTCAACTACCAGGGAGTCCCACTGAGCCCACAGAGATTTAAAAGTAAATATCTTAGTTGAAATATCTCTCCAGCTTGGTCTTGGTTGACGTTCTTCTTTAGCTTTTAGCAGTAGTACTATTTCACTATCCTAAAGCTGATATTTCTTTAGATGCTATGCTGATCAACTTTAAACTTGATTTACCTAATGGGAGTGATTCCTTCTCGTTGGTCTATTCTTTGGCAATGCTTATAATTATCCTCGCATGACCTTCTGGATAAAGCATCTTCCTTCCCTGTGCTTAACCTTAAAGTTATATTGTATTAACTCTTCTTGGCATGACTTTGAACTGCTAGTGACTCTGAATGGAGATGTAGACCGAAATTGTACTCGACAGTATCTCTTGAAATGCCCAGTCCTGCCACATTTATAGCACTGATTTGAAACATTTCGGTTACGTGGCCCTATCTTCTAGTGGCTCCCGAAATCTTTGTACTCGACAGTCCCTTTTGAAGTGTCCAGTCCTGCCACATCTATAGCACGGATTTATAGCATTCCGGTTACATGGTCTAACTTCTAGTGGCTCCCAGAATATCTGCACTCGTCAGTCCCTTTTGAAATGTCCAATCTTGCTACATCTATAGCACTGATTTGTGGCATTTCGGCTACAGGGCTTAACTTCTAGTGACTCCATTCGGTTAATTTCTTCAAAAGTTAGTTCACAACTGTTCGCCAGCTTTTCTTCCTGGATGGATACGTCCCTGATTGTTGGCTTAGAGATGTTACGATTTCAAGGGCTCTACCCAAAACTTCACGACTGTTATCAAATTTAGCTAGACGTAACATCTTCTGAGTTTCTGGATCTCTGATACCTTCCGCGAAATACTGAGCAGCAAGTTTCTCTTGAGATTCCTCTGTTGCTCCCGGGGACGCCAATTGAATGAGACGTCTAATGTCTGCCTCAAATTCTTGCAGGTTTTCTGTCGCCAAATGGTCTCTCCAGGGCAGCTACACAACTTTTACTATTTTAGAATAATACACTTCTTTATCCCTTTGTACAATTAAACACACTAAGCTACTCTTATAATTATACAACTACTAGCTCTTTACCATTCAACACTCAATGATTAACTAACTGCAACTCGCTTCTATCCGCTATTTATATACAATCTAAAATCTATCGCGATTACTCCGGACAAAGCGAGGCATCTCTATATTATTCTCGACCAGGCATCGAGAGAATTCCACATGGTGCGCTTGAACAGCTCAATCTCTAAACAACTTATAGTTCCATCGGGATTTCCTCGGGGTCTCACCTTGTACCACTATTATTAAACATTTTTATAAACGACATTTCCTCCTGTTTTTCTAGTGCCTCTTTCCTCTGCTCTTTGCCGAAGATCTCAAATTCTTCACCCGTATTTCATCCAACCTAGATTGTCGCCGTCTTCAATCGGACCTCGACAGACTGTATGAATGGTGCGAGTCCAATGGAATGGTTTTAAATGTGTCCAAATGTCTCTCAATGTGCATTACAAAAAAACCTGGCCCCCCCCCCCCCCCACGTCGATTACCAAATAAAAGCAACTGTTATCTCCAACATTTCGCAGATCAAGGATCTGGGCATTACTTTTGACTCCGCCTTCTCATTCAGGACTCATATGTCTGATATCACATCAAGGTGCTTAAGACTGGTAGGTTTGATTAGGCGCTGCACTGCTGATTTCATTCAAACCGAGTCCTTTAAACAGCTGTATTGCTCCCTGGTGAGTTTAATCCTTGAATACTGCTTTTCGCTGTGGAACTCAATATATGCATCTCATATTCATGCCCTAGGACAAGTACAACGGAAGTTCGCACGATACTTCGGCCTTCAAAGCAGGTATCTCACAGCCGGACATTTACACATTCGACTATGTAACCCTATACAACCGATTCAGACTACAACCCCTGCTGGACAGAAGGAACAGAAGAGATTTGAACCTACTTTACAAAATCCTGCACTCAACCGTCGACTCTGGAGCTCTCTTGAGTTAGTCTACACGTCCCTCTGATGCGCTCCCGCTCCACCTACACATTCCACAGGAAATTTCATCGAACCAACTATGCTTCAAACTTATTCTTTCCCAGGACTACCAAATTAGCCAATCCGCACCCGAAAACTGATTTATATTCGCTAGGCCCAGGGACTTTGCAGACATGATGTTGGATATTGTATGACTCACATTGTCCTCACCTTGTCACTTTCTCACATTTTATCTTATTTTATCTTATCTCATTATATTCATTACTCTACCCATTTTTATTTATTTTTTACTTTTCTTCCAACTTTTATGTTCTTGTACTGTTACTCAATTAATATCTCCTGGTGAAATTTGCATTAGTATTAGTAGTAGTATTAGAATTAGTATTAGTTGTAAATTTTAATCTAACTTGAAATCTGCTTAAGTGTAAACCATTAATGAGCTCCCCGTGAACTAATAAATAAACAAATAAATAAATAAATAAATAAATTCTAAAGATGTTGAGAATTAGTCGAGACCTTGGCTAAATCTCTGAAGGTGATCAGTATGGACCTAAACCTGTTTTAATTCCCTGAAGATGTCTTACGTTAGACCAAACTTGGTATAAATCCCTGAAGATGACTCTATCACATTATTAAAAGATTGATAAAAATACTGCTTTAAATCTAGGATTAATTTAATGCTTTGTCATATTAAAAAGCAAAAGCTTCATCTCTGGAACCGAAGGTGTATACCATAACCAAACATATTATTCAGGTGCTAGACCTTTGGAAACTGATTTCTCTAGAACTAGGATTAATTTAATCCTTTGCTATACTAATCCCACTTATCATAAACAAAAATACTATTCCAAATGCTATACCCTTACCAAAAGAGTTTGCATTGCAAAGACTTCACAAGTTCAGCGATTCATTGAAATCTTTTGCATATTAAAAACCAATAGCCTTAACCTTTAAAATCAGAAATATTTATCATATATAAATATATTATTTCAGATATTAGATATCAGATATTATACTCTATTATCTAAAAAGCTTGTTAAAATATTGCCCTCGACCAACAGAAAACCAGTAACAGGTCTAGTTCCTGCGAAGGCAGGAACTAGACCAAACTTTTACTAAATCCAGCCATTATTAGCATAAACATGTAAACCCATGAAGATGCTTTACATTAGTCGAAATCTGTTAAGATGATCAGTATTGGCTAAAAGCCCTGAAGATGTCTGTAATTTCTTGAAAATTAACAGAATTAGTCGAGACCAGGTTTATCTTTAAAACAAGTCTAATTTCCGGAAGATTAATCATGTTAAGAGAAAATTGGTCTAATTCCATGAAAAGCTTACATCAGAGGAAACCTTGTCTAATTCTCTGAAAATGATCAGTATTGGCTGACACCAGGTGTAAATCCCTCAAGATGACTCACATTAATCGAAACTTTGTATAAATCCTGGACATGTGGTCTGATGTAAGATAGGTCTAAATACATGAAGGTGTCCATAATTATTAGAAACCTTGTTTAAACCCTAAAGATGTCTTACATCAGCCACAAACAGGTCAAAATACTTGAAGATGTCTCATATGAGTTGAAAACTGGCCTAAATCCTGAAAATGTTTCAAATTAGTCGAAAACTTGTCAAAATTCCTGAAGATCATTAATACTGGCTGAAACGTGTTCTAATTCCATGAAGACGTCCTGACAGACGGCAAGAGCTCACCTGTTCGTCATACAACTGGAAACACCTAGAATATCGCTTTACAAGGATTCCTTTGTCTGGCGCAATTCATCACTATGGAATTTACACCCAGGACATCTGCTTTCCTCTAATTACAACCTACAGCTATTCAAGAACCGTGTGTTCGAACACCATTTGAACATGTTTTCAAATCTAGCTATTTAATTCATGTTATATTAATATTTCACGCCACTGGAATTGAATTCCAAGAATGTCCCTCAAGAATTTTCGGCTGCATTCTTAGCGCCATCTCTTGTCCCAATGTTTATCCAACTGCATCGAAGCAGAACGGCTTTAATCAACACAATCCACACATTTCCAACCACAAGTCAGGGTCAGCTACAAGCAGAACGCATCCGGCCAATCAGTGCTTCCTACAGGGTGTTTTATAATTTTAGGGTCCCTAAAATTACGATCTATAATAATCGAATTTTATAAAAACTAGTCAGCATTTCAACCAGGTTTCTGTTAAAATTCATAATTTTTAGTTAGACAACCGGTGATGTTAATTTTTTGTATAACTTCTCTATATTTACAATATTTGCCCTCTACGGAAGGGATATTTCAGTAGTGGGAATAAGTTCACCCGCCAAGGGAAAAAGTCTTGAGGAGAGTTGTGTCCGACTCTCTCCCAAGTAAGTCGCGGTAGTACGCGCTCATCGTGGCACTCGGCCATGGAAGACTTGTTCCCTGACTCTCTCACAAGTAAGCCGCTATAGTAAGCGTTCTCTGTGGCACTCGGCCATGTAAGTAAACTCATTTGTTCACAGTCACTCTCTCTCAAAAGTCGAAAAGCAAACGGCGTTTTTGGCACTCGACCAATATTCTCTCATTTTCTCTCTCGTTCGATCCATTAAAACTGGCGAACTCAGACTCGCGAAGGTAATCGACATTCTCGTCGTCTAACAGTAATTCTCTCTGCTTTATTATAATATACAGTTTTCCATAAGTGCTATTTCCATTCTCGGAGTGTAGCCTATGCGTTTCCAGCACAGCGTGTTTTATAATCCACTTTGTTGCTTCTATTAAAACCGCATTTCTACAAAGGCATCCCTGTCATGCTTTCTTCTTAAATTGAAGTATTATCTTACAAATCCATACAGTGTGATGTTTTCCTGTGCAAATTACTCTGCAAAGTAAATAAACTCTCGATGCCATTGCGCTACCAACAGAGAATATTTGTGCATATTACTGCATATTCTCAATTCACTCCAACTTAAGTCATTCTTACTTGCAAGAAATGGAAGTACATTGTATATAGAAGCTAAATAGACACTTAGGAAGTGTTTTTAATTGACTTTCCCTGTGTTTGAAGATAAACTGCTCAACGATTGAACTCTTCTCGTAAATTGGTGAATATATTGTACATAGTAGCTTATTGTGGACATTAAGGTAATATTTATCCTTTTATTATTACTTATATATTACTGTATTTCATCTTAGCGGTGTAACAGTCCGATTTGAACAGCGTAAAATATATTTTTTTAAATTTCATTTTATATGCTGCATTTAGCAAAAAAAAAAGCTGAATTGGCGGTGAGAATTATTGAAAAGAGGTCAATACTCTTCAGTTAATTAATTCTAAATTTATTGATTCGATTTGCTGTCAATAAGCTTAAGATTGCCGCATCTATTAGTATAAATTAATTCTATTCTAAATATAGGTTAACGATATATTTGTATTAGCTTTTATAACACTTTGTGACTATATTTATTTTAGTTGATAAGCGAATCACAGATCGCTTAGGTTTGATCAAATCACTAAAATAGGATATTATTGTTATTAGTATAGCTTTACTTGATTTATATTACATTACCGTAGAACGGTCAGCAAACCGTTCTATATTTTTAAGAATTGTGTTAATAAAACCAGCTTTTAAGCTTCATTAGATCCGTCGATTCATATTTTATTTTCGGTTTAAATATTTCATAACTTTTGAGAACGTCTGATAAAACTTTTTTTGGACCTCTGGCTTGACCTGGTTTCAGATATTTATATTTATTTATCTTTCCACGCGGCCTGCACTAGCAATTTTCGGTGGGTAGTGTTGGCAGCATTGGGTAGTAGGAATGGGCTATTTCCCATAATTGCTGCTGTCGGTGTCGATTTAGATTTTTGAAAGTTTATCGTTTTGTTGGGGAATATTCTCTAGTATTTCTTGAACCTTTTAATTTCAGCTCATGAATTGTGGCTCCCGCCGTCGTTTTACTACCAAAATAAACGAGAATGAAGTCGTTTATTATCTTAGAATTATTCCTTGTATCGAATCACTTGGCATTTTTCAGCTCATCACTTCTTGCTAATCTGACGTAGTTCTCTAATCTCGTGAAAGTGGGAAGGCAAATTGACGGAACGGATGATTTTGTTCTTCTAAGAATACCCTTCGAGGCGAAAAAAAAGGTTTGCTTTAGTGCAGTCATAGTGACTCAACATTTAGTATTGTGATTTAATACTACCCTTCGTTAGGGATATTATGTTGGTTTCGAAGATATGAAATTCAAAAGAAATTATGATCAAAATTAAAAATTTAAAAGAAAATTATGAAAAAATTATGAAACTTGTCCAACAGTGGCTCTCGGCAACTTCAAATAGAAAATCACTAGACTTTAATAAAAAAATAGGAAGAACGAGGTATAACCTCTCTTAAACAAGTCTAATGACTCCAAATAGGTAATTTCTTTACTTAATTTATTAATATGGCCCTTGGCACATAAACAATAATTGGACGTAAATTACGTCTCAATTAATCAAAGATAAAGAAAAGATAATTACTATCTCGCTTTGAGATACGAACTAAGATAAACGATAAAGAAAAAATAAACCAGGTAAATTCACTCGTGCTTAACCTCTTTAATACGCACATTAATGCAGTTACATCATGGATCAAACGTTGACACGATAAGCAATAATAATTATAGTTTAATGCTACAAATAAACTGAAAAAGTAATGAAATAAGTCTGAAAAGCAAAAAATTTACTATAACCAACAATATTACTAGGAAAAACCCAGAGAAATTCTACTACAAATTCAATTTACTACCTTTTACAGGAAAAGTTAGAATCTGCTCTGCGAATCTTCCCAACAATACCGTCAAATCTAAATGAAAATACCTAAAATAATGTGTGTGACCGTTTAAAACGACGAAATAATTCCGTTCTCGATAAATTTGGATTAAACCATTATCAAATTACACGAATTTGACCAATAAGAAACGCAACTATTCACCAATAAAGCGGTATTGAACCTTAAGGTCACCACAAAAAAAATTAGAATTGTTTAAATTGCAATTACTAGAAAATGCAATACAAAAGCGAAATATAACTAAGTGAATTGGAAACAATTTTTAATTACATGTTTAAAGTATGAAAGGATTATTGAAAAATATGCGGGATGAATAAGATATTTTGAGATCAAAAATTATTATGACTCACCGTGCCGACGTTTTCACACAAGATGAAACGAACTTCGTTTCAAAATTTGTACGTTCTCTCTATTTTAACTTCCAACGCTCGGATTGGGCAATTAAAACACGTGACAACCGTTGTAAGAAACCCGGCGTCAAACTAGGAAAGCATTCAAGCACTGCCTATCAATATACTAAACATTGAACTGCCTATCAATATACTAAACATTGAAGACCATTGATAAATAGGTAGAATTAATGGAGCGGAATAGACTAATATTTGATAACATATATTTAACATATAGTCCGTTACACTATTACCTGGCTACCAGTTCTATTACGTGGCTACAAGTCCTATCTCCGGGCTCCGGGCCAGTTCTATCATCAGGCTACAAATCCTATCCCCGGGCCAATTCTATAACGTGGCTACAAGTCTTATCTCCAGGCCAAGTTTATTGCCGAATCCTCTGCTAGTTCTACCCTCGGGGTCAGTGCCATAGCGATACCTACAGGTGCCCGGCGCCTCCACCAGAGTTTGACGATCGGATCTAAGTGGTATCGTACAGAAGCTTAAGTTTATTTATTCATTTATTTTTCTGCCCTACTAATATAATCGCTCTTATTCTTTTAATATAAATCAAGCATTGACCGCCAAGCTCTAAGATAGCTCTCATTAATTTTATTCTTCATTTGTTTATCTGACCGATTGATATAATGGCTCTTAATTTTCCTTTTTTTTAATGTAAATCAAGCATTGACAGACGAGCTTTAAGATAGTTTCAATAATTTTATACTTTTTATTCATTTATCGGGTCCATTGCTTGTAGTGTTTAGCGCATTTAGTTGTAAGACATACAGTACCGAGTGTTAACAACAGAATTGGTATCCGTACAATCACCATATTGTACCAATTATTAGTTAATTTAATAGTCATTTGACATTCCTTTGTCTTTAACTTGCAATTTTACTGTAGGATTGTTGCTGTGTTTCAAAAAAAAAAGAACTTAGTAGCAAATACATTGTTCCTTAAATTTTAGTTTCTTTCTTTGTTAAGCTTGCTTAGTAACCCCGTACAACACCAGCGGAGCTTTTTTAGTTTAGTTCTACGCTCTACCGGGGCCGGGCTTTGTAACACGGCTCCTCAGTGCTAGGTTTGTTTTTAAATAAAATCTTTACTTGCTAATCTTAATAAGAAAAACGTGTTGCAGCGTTATTTCAGTTAATCAACCTCACGCTGGGTGGTTCCGTGGGAACTTTAACACACATTTAACTGTATTTAGCTGCAAGGTTGTATTTATAACCGTATATTTTGTTAGGATTATAATTGTTAATGCAGTTCTTTAGTCTCTATAAGTATTGTTATTCTGATATTGTGTAAAGTCGATACTGCACCGGCAGAAACTGTCTATATTCTAGCATCGTCAGAATTAAATACTTTAAATGTTTATATTTGTTTAGTTACGAGTTGTTTTCAAGTAAAATAACATATTAAAATATTCATATAATGTTAAATGTTCTTGTTTTATTTTCAAATTCACTTTAGAACTAGCCGCTATGGTAATTTATACTGCCCATGTACAGTCTCTGTTTGTTTAGAAAATCCACCAAGATCGAATCTGCAACACCGTATCCGTATCTGTTTCCTTTCATATATTCAATTTGTATTTTTTTTTTGGTTATTTCTTTTGGTTTCCTGTTGATCTATGGATTTCCAGTCTTCTCCTGGTTTCCCACACTAATATATCGCATACTGGACTCTTCTGGATATAAGCTGGTTTGGGGCTATAATCAGCTTGGCTGCTTGTCCGTTTTCAGGATTGGATGATCCAAGGCCTCAACAGTTATTAAGTGTGAGTTCTTTATTTTGACAAGTTCCGAATTTGATGAATACCTGAATCTTGGCTAGATACAGTGAAGGCTTGATAACAAATCAGAAAAGTTGTAGTTTAACAATCCCCTAATTGATCAGATTAGTAGAAGCTGGTGGTAGTTGGCACCAATAGTGGCTAAAGCCAGTGGCAGCTAGGGTCAGTAGTAACCACGGTTAGTATTAGCTACAGCTAGTAGGCAGTAGTGCTAGGGACCTGATAAATGACATACCCTAAAAATTAAATAGGCAATTTGGCCGAAACTGACGGATGGCATGCGTCTAATGCCCTTTCAAACGTGCCGGATAAGATCATCCGCCATCGGATATCCGATCGCGAGGTACGTAACATTAAATGAAAGCTTTCACACGTTTGTCCGACAGTCGGAAGCCGGAAACGTGCTGGATAAACATCGGACGAAACCTCACCATCGTCCGATGCCGGACGCCGGATATCCGGTGCCAGACATATCGAAGGGTACGAAAGCAAATTAGAGCTGATACACGTACCCGATTTTTTTGTCTTCGGCAGTCATTTGACAGAAGCGAAAGGGTTTACATCGTGTTACAAAAATTGCGGAAAAAATTGAATTAGATACCGAGCAGTTAATAAACTTGGTGGAGGCTAGGCCTGTCTTGTGGGACAAGACGGTAATTTGTTGTGCAGCTCATCAAAGGAAGAAACTGACATACGAAAATAATTAAAAAACTTCTCCCCGTTTTCTCGCAGGTCTTCAAACAATGTATAAAAAGCTCCTAACTGTTCTTTTTTTAAATGAATTGGATGCACCCAATAAATCCGTTGCCTTCTTTTTTTATGGCGAATCCTGCGATATAGAATCGCTAGTGCAATTATGCATTGTTGATCCATGGTGGATGGAACAAACGAAACTAAAACACTTTTCAATAATAAACAATATTTAAACCGAGAAACCGGGTGCTAATCGGATAGGTGTGAAAATTAGAAATAATCGGATAACCGACTCGTGTGAAACGGGGCTAAGGTCAAGTTTGACAGGTGATTGATGCCACACCGTAAAAATTAGGTCACTCATGTAAACGAAAAATTAGTGGAGCTGGGTGTCTGGCCAGAGTGGCCCTTTACCTACAGAGGTCTATATTTATTTGATTCAGTCAGTCCATCTGTTAAAATTAATTTTTATTAACTGGCTAAATTATAAAATTGCATTGTTCAGATATTGAGACTCAACAAGAAAAATTTAGTTCATTTAGTAAAGTAAAAGGACTGCTTATAAATTACTAAAGATTAGCTACCTATTAAATTGAAACGATTGGTTTTCTAAGGTTTCGGAAGACAAAATGTAGAAATATCACTAAATATTTTAAAACCTTTGTGTTTACAGCTTTAATAGGATTTTGAACATTTCCCCATTTGTAGAATACTGCAGTTTTAATTAAAATGGAAATAATAAACGAGTCTATTGCAAATGTTTAAACTATTTTTAAAGGTAATCATTATAATATCTAGGCAAAAAAGCAAATTGGTTAGATTGTAACATTTTAAATTTCGTATATTTAAAGTTAACTTAAATTTTGTTTATATTTCGCACATTTGACATGGTTTCATTGCCGAATGATATATTTAATTGAATTTCGACATCAGCGCGCCATCTTTCAGTTGTATCGCTAAATGCAGTAAATTTCCAGCCTGGTACCTCCTTAAGGTTTGATGATGATGATGATGCTAGACCCTCTTTACAGAGGGTTGAATGGCGCTGCTACGAGGCAATTTGCCAGCAC
>JAEQML010076229.1:0-13459 GCA_016904865.1 Pissodes strobi
CAAATCGCATGTATATTTGCATAAAAATCACTTTGCAATATAAAAATTTTAAAACCTGAAAAACCATGTAACGAATTATTTCGTTACACTACTTATGATAATCTTAATATTTTCCAAATTGTATACAAAATGGATATTTTGTTTACACGATACCAAAGAAATTTTATAATAGAATTCTTATTTTTAATTTACCTATAAGTTGTTGCTAATAACATAACATTTGTTATATTTACTCTTTATGAAAACCGGCACATGCATAATTTTGGTAACCTATGTTATTAATACTAGGAGTACTTAAGCAAAACTCCAAAACAATCAGATCGTACGCTAGTTTACGATCTGAAATATAAAAAAATAATATTATGGAATCATATATATCATAATTATTTAAAAAAAATATATCAAAAAAATAATTAAAAAAAGGTAACAAAGTTCACTTTTTACGCGTATTTTTGACCGCTAGCCTAACTGAAAAAGCAAATATGTTTACTGAGTGGATAATAATCGGACGTAGTTGTTTATTCCTTATTAATCTGAAAATATAATTTAGCAATTGGCGATATTGCCAACTGTTCTTATCAGTGTGACTAAATCTGTTGACAGAAACCACTACATATAAATAGAAAATTAGAATATCAAGTTAAAAAGATTGCCTTTATTTTCCTTAATTAGAACCCCTTTTTATCAAGAGTTACACTTGTTTAATCAGTTACCTAGCACATTAAGAAAAACGACGCGCTTTAATAATTTTGAACGACAAAAACCTGTAGTCCCCACATATCAAAGATATCTAAGACATAGGCGACACATTTTTTTACTTTTTAATATTTTTTGTTAAATATGCAATTTCAAGGAAACGTAGGTTTTTAACAAAATTAGGTTGTAGGTTGGTCAACTATCTGAAAGTCAAATTATAATAAAATATACCTACTATTTTTGACAGCATATACAGCGTACAGATAAGACAAGTGGTATCCTAAGAAATTTTATAAACTGCATAACATATACAGGATTTTAAAATTCGGAGACAATCTTTAAAAAATGTATATACGATTGCCTGAAAACGCTCTAACAGTGTTTCATCAAATTCGGACAATATTCTATACAGTGGTACCGTACCTATAAACTGAAATTTTGATGTACAAGTACAGGGTGTTGCGCAACTTAAAGAGAGGTAAAAAAGTATGTATAATTCGAAGTTGACATGCCATTCCTACAATTTTTTTTACACAATGGAATACAAACTTTGAGAAATAATCTTATTTTTGCCACCATAAAATTCTAAGAATATAACTGTTAACTAATTAAAACCATCAAAATTAATGTTTGTTAAATGGAGTTCAAAAGTTCTATAACAATTATTGGTCTATTATTTTTAAGATATACAGACTAATATACAGATTTATTTTGTATGTGTCTGTTCGTGTTGCGTAGGCATACCAATTTTTTAAGTTTTATTTTTAATGTCATGTTTCTTTTCAATTACCTACTTTTATTTTAAAATATTAATAATCTTAAAAGTATTACTTACGAACAAGCACTGGAAGTTGTAAAAAGTTTTCAGGAAAACTAAACGTAATTTATTATGTAATCTACATTTCGAATTCGGAATCACGGTCAAGATCAGGTTGAATAGTAATTGGAGCTATGCTCGGTAAGACGGGATATTCGTTTTCTATTTTAACCACAGGAGTACAGGAGCTATACAGTTTTTCCATACTCTATTGAATGATAATGCATTTGCCTCTTGAACATGGGGAGCTTAGACTACAATTTTTTGAAGTATCTACCCAACCATATTTAATTACGTCATGAGTGTCGAACCAGGTTTCATCTAAATATGTTATGGATCTGCCGAGCTGTCGATACTCCTTTATTTTATGTAAATATTCTTGCCTTAATGCAACTATTTGCTGTAACTCCATTATGGCCATTCTGTTATAATTTTTTTTGTATTTAGACACACAGCCTATTCAAATACCTCGCAGTGTTATAAGTACATTAATTTTTACTTATAATAAGGATACTCTGTCAATTTTTCTTTTATTAGTTCTAGTGTAGGTACTTTCTTTTCTTTGTACACATTGTAAGCAATCCTACGAATAACGTCCCTGTCTGCATCGTCAGTCTGTTTAAATTTTTGACCGATTCGTATTCTTTTTTGAGGCACTCATATATATTTAAAAATAGGCGTTGACACTGTACATGTAAATCTTTGCTGCTAAATTCTCGATTACACTCCGAAGAACTAGATACATGATTAACATTCTTTTTATGTTCGGTGAGATATTCAAATGGTCTCCAAAAAGCCATACTGCTCTAAAAGATTATTATTGCATTAACAATGTTAGGATTTTACTGTTATATGCTATTACTCTTCTAATCTCTTCATTACTATTTCTTAACAATATCAAATTATATGGACACTATACTAAACTAAACTGGCGTGGTTCTCCCTTATATATTCAAATATCCTTAGCCTAGAATTTTCTACAACCATTCAGAATATTTCTCGAATGCCTAGAATTAAATAACGCAATTTTAGAAACGAAACGAGGTCAAAGAACGACGGGCGTATTCAGATGCATTTTGTGACAATAACACTATTATTGATGCCGGAATAATTGAAGTAATCGGATGTATGTGGTAGAGAGCAGTGGGGTAAGTGATCGAATGGTTACGGTTGGATTCCTGGCAGCAACAAACTTTTTTTTAGGTTATGTTGATTTTTTTTTTAATTTAGTTCAAAACAACCCTTGTTATGATTAATAAACATATATTGCTTTGATCGGGATTTCTTCTTTGCTTCAATATTTGAACTTTGGCAAATAACACAAGCGGACTGTATATTGAATATTAGTTAACTTTATTTAAAAGTTAAGACAGAGGATACAGTAGTAAAATTAGTACATTTAGGGGTCAGCCTCGTTATTTAAACAACACGGGCTTTTTCACACTTCTTGACAGAGCGTGTCACTTTTTACCTCCATAATTTTTTTATTTCCCTGGTTCCCGCCGGTTGCCAAATATAGCAAGGTAATTCGAACGGTTCCCTTCTTGAAAACCCCAACATACTGCCCGCCTTGAAACTACTTAGTTTCAAAACAAACCTTAATATTGCTCGTACTGTACAGTTAAATTCAAGACTGACCCATTACATTACAAAAAAATTAAACCAAAAGTTACTAAACATTAAATACCTTACAACTATTACATGGCCTATTAAAAGGCTAGAGTCAAACATTTTTAAACATGAAATACCTTATAACTATTACATGGCCTATTAAAGGGGTAATTAGAGCAGAGTCTAATGGACAGTAGAATACCTTAAAATTATACACGTTGTTTACATTATTAGCAACATAGGTTGTTTAACCGTTTTTACAATATTTCTTAAAACATGTCGCACAGATGTCATTACTCAATAGGTAATGGACACACCTTAGTGACCACACGTCGAAAAACACCAGATTGAGATTTCACCTCGACAACTCTCACGACACCGTCACTCCCTGGATAAAGTGTAGTAACTCGTCCTAACTGCCATTGGAAAGTTGGAGCGTTTTCATCTTTGAGCAGAACCAATGATCCAATTCTCAAATTCGATCCATTCCGTCGCCATTTAACTCTGGTTTGTAATTCATTCAGGTACTCCTTGCGCCATCGTTGCCAAAAACTTTGCAGCATGGCTTGCATCTTTTGATATTTGCCCAGTCGATTGTCAGGAATATGCTGGAGATTTACTTCCGGTAGGGCGCTTAACGACCGTCCAATGAGGAAATGGGCAGGAGTAAGAGCATTTAGATCCTCAGGATCATTAGATAATTGACATAAAGGTCGGGAATTCAAAATACCCTCCACCTGTGTTAACAATGTCGAAAAATGTTCGTATGTTAAAGAATGACCCTGTAATACCCTGTTCAAATGAAATTTTGCGGATTTTACCCCAGATTCCCAAAGTCCTCCAAATGAAGGTGATCTAGCTGGAATAAAGTGCCATTTTATACGTTCATTTGCAAAATTCTCTCCTATCAATTTAGCCTCATTTTCCAGAAAATTATAAAGTTTTTCTATTTCCGAATTAGCACCTACGAAATTCCTGCCATTGTCAGAAAATATATTAGACGGCTTACCTCTGCGACCTATAAATCGTTTAAATGTATTTAAAAATGAAGCTGTAGAAAGATCAGTCACCAACTCTAAGTGTATACATTTTGTACTCATACATATTATTAAACAAACATAGCCCTTAATAAGTTTTGCATTTCTTGTTTGCCTATCTTTAAGCATAAAGGGACCAGCATAATCTACACCCACATTTGTAAAAGGGGGAGTAGGCTGTACACGATAATCAGGTAGATTTCCCATTAAGTAATTTTGAATCTTAGGCTTGAGCGAAAACATACAACGCATTTTCTAACAATATTTTTACAACAATTTCTAGCTGAGACCGGCCAAAATTTTTCTCGAATTGAATATATTAATTGTTGAACTCCGCAATGTAACAATCTATAATGCTCATTGCGTAATATTAAATATGTCAAGTGATGACCTTTTGGCAAAATAATTTGATGTTTTTTATCAAATTCTAAATTCGAGTGTTGTAATCTTCCACCAACTCTTATTACTGACTCATGGATAAAAGGGTTTAAACATAAAAGTTTACTCTCTCTATTTAAAGGTTTCCTTTCTAACAAATTATTGTAATCTTCCAAGAAACATTGAATTTGACAAGTTTTAATTACTGATGATTTTATCTATATTAATGGTTTTGTTTCGTTTTTTATTTTTTAAGTTTTTAACGAATCTTAGAATATAAGCACATACTCTCACTAATTTAGTAATATTTGAGTGTCTTTCAGTTAATTTAACAAAAATATTATCACTTTCAATACTTATTACTAAAGATAGTTCTGAATCGCTGCATTTTTGTTCCGGAACATCAAAATTTATATTCAATTTACTTATTATCCATTCACTCTTTGGCAGGCGTAACCACTCGGGTCCCTGCCACCATAGTTCGGTTTTATACAACTTACTAGCTGTACAACCCCTGGATATCAAGTCCGCAGGATTTTCATTAGTTCGGATATGATACCAGTCATATGTATGTGTTAAATTATTTATTTCGCTTACACGATTCGCGACAAAGGTTTTCCATTTCGATATATCGCCTTTTAACCATGCTAATGTTACCGACGAGTCTGTCCAAAAATATTGTGAGGTAAAGTTTATTTCTAAAGAATCCAGGGTTTTTTTTTGTAAGATTGGCTAATAGTACGCACGCTGACAATTCTAATCTTGGGAGTGTAACCTGCTGGATTGGCGCAACGCGTGTTTTTGAACATAATAAATTTACCGAAATAATATTTTTTGTTTCATTAACACATCGTATATACAAACACGCTCCGTAAGCTTTTATGGACGCATCTGCAAATCCATGTAATTCTATTATTATATAATTTGTTAAACAAGCATATCTAGGTACGCTTATATTATTTATATACTCTAAGTTCTTTTGAAATTCTATCCATTGATTAAAAATATTTTCCATAGATCCTGTAACAATATTTTTGCCAAAATTATAACTGGTCCTAACAAACCCAAGGGATCAAAAATTTGGCAAACTAAAGACAAAATCTTTCGTTTTGAGATCTGAGTTATATTATTATCAAAATTACATATTGAATATTTAATCTTGTCACCATGGGGATCCCAAAATATACCTAATGTTTTATTAATACTATCATTTTCTCCAATACGTAATACACTAACCGGTAAATGTTCATTTAGTAAAAACTGATTTAAGATATTTACATCATTACACTGCCATTTCCGTAATTCAAATCCTGCACTTGATAGAATTTTAGATATATTTTTCTGGAGTTCTATTAATTCTTCGCCAGAATCCGCTCCTGTCAACAGGTCATCAATATAAAAACTCTTTGCAATTATTTTACTTTCCTTAGGATACTTTAATTCATAATCTTTAGACAACTGTAAAATACATCGAACCGCCAAATATGGTGCAGACGCGCATCCATATGTGACCGTATTTAGTTCATATAATTTTATGGGTTCATTTTTACTTGATCTCCAAAAAATTTTCTGATATTCTTTGTGCTTATCATTTATTAAAATCTGACGATACATTTTTGAAATGTCAGACGTCATTACATACTGAAATTTTCGAAATCTAACTAATATTGAAAATATATCGTTCTGTAATGCAGGTCCTACAAACTGCACGTCATTTAATGACAACCCGGAATCGGTTTTCGCTGAAGCATCAAAAACAACTCTATATTTTGTAGTAAAACTCGTTGTCTTAATTACTACGTGATGTGGCAAAAAATATCCTGTATTTAAATTTTTGGAATTTAACTCTATCTTCCTCATATGTTCCAAGGACTTATATTCTTCCATAAAACTCACATATTCTTGTTGTAAAGACACATTTTTTATTAACTTATTTTCTAAGGATTGAAATCTTTTTAATGCAACTTCTCTAGAATTTCCTAACCTTGGTAACGATTCTTTAAAAGGTATATCGACAACAAACCGACCATTTTTATCCCTCCTAGTAGTATTTTCAAAATTAAGTTCGCAATATTTCTCTGAATCTGAAAATATTTTATTTTTATTTGAAATCTCCACTATTGTCCAAAATTTTAAAATTTGCGCATCGATTTTTTCATTTATACTTAAACAGTTTACTGAAGCTAAACTATCACAGATATTTTTCTGATTATTGCATATTAAATTTCCCGCTATAACCCAACCTAAAGCGGTTTTTTGCAGAATGGGCATATTTTCCCCTAATTGATATTGTCCTTGACGCATAATTTCCCAAAATACTTGTGATCCCAGCAACAAATCTATTTCATTAGAAATATTGTAATTAGGATCCGCTAACTGAAAAGAGTTAGGTATATTAACAATTTTATTATCAAAACTTATTCTGGGCAATTTATCTGTAATTTTGGAAATTATTAAGCAATTTATTTCTTTCGAAAACACATCGTAATTAGACATTATAGAAATGTTGGTATGCATATTTAATTTGACTGCATTTTGCCCGATCCCATTGACTACATGGTTTATTTTGGACTTCTTAAGACCTATTTTGTCACAAAAATCTTCTCTTATAAAATTACTAGTAGATCCACTGTCTAATAAAGCTCTTGCTGGAAAGAGTTTACCATTATTTATAATATTAATCATGGCCGTTGATAACAATATCTGTGACTGCCCCGATTTATATTTGGGCGCCTGTGCAAAACTATTAGATATTTCAATTTCTTCACCTTTAAAAATCGACGTTGCCGTTATTTCTGTGTCGTTATCAACACTGTTTCCGTTTGGCAAACCGTTTTTCCGAGTTCCGCTGGGGCGACTCGGTTCGCGCTTTGTTTCAAGGGTGACTGCAGAGGCGGGGGAGAAGGTTTTTCATATTCGATATGTAAAAGAGTATTATGAGGCTTATGACATTTATTACATTTAGGCAACTTACATTTTATTGATAAATGATTGTCCCTAAAACAATTCAAGCATAAACGTCTTTCTTTTACTTTATTAATTCTTTGATGTACTGACAATTGCAAAAATTTTGAGCAGTACTTAATTAGATGATTTTCTTGACAAAAGAAGCATTTTAATACATTATCATCATTTACGAATAAACTTTGGCTAGAATATCCTTTTTTACTAAAATTATTTTTATTGGTATTTGTTACCTGCTCACTTTTATGTATTTTGATTTTTTCCAAAACCTCACACTTATTATTTAAAAACTTGTGCATATCATCCATGCTAGGTAAATCTTGTGCATACCTTAATGTCTCCCAATCCCTACGGGTACTACCACCAAACTTTTTTGCCAAAATATACAATATTAATCTATCCCACGATTTTACATTTTCTCCTAAAGATTCCAATGATCTTAAATGTCTATTAAAAGTATCATATAAGGCTCTTAAATCCCTATAAGACTCATATTTTAAATTTGGATATTCAACAATTGACTTAATATGATTATGTATTATTAAACTCTTATTTTCGTATCTTTTTTGAAGCAAGTCCCAAGCTGTAACGTAATTTACGTCTGTAACTTGAAGAGATTTTATTACTTCTAAAACCTCTTCACTTAAAACTGATTTTAAATAAAAAAATTTTTGAGAATTACTTAATGAGGAATCACCATCGACTAATGCTAAAAATGAATTTTTAAATTCTTCCCACTCTTCATATTTCCCTTTAAACTTAGACAACTGTACTGGAGGTAATTGACAATTATTATTTCTTACATTTTGAGAAATATTCCTTATAGCACTAACCCCGTTTTGATTAATTTTTTCTAATAAACAATTTGCTTCTCCTAAAATCTTATAGTATATCATTTCGAAATCTTCTTGCTCTTTATTATTATTCGTAATTTCCTCAGGCGATTCTTTTAAAATATTAGACTGAATTTGTTCAAATTCTTCTAAAACTGGCTCTATTTTCTTAATACGAAGTTTTAGTTGTGAAATGTCAACTTCCCTAAATTCAGTTTTATCTAACTGGTCAAAATACTTTTTAAATCGGGTCAATTTACCTTTAATTTGTCCCCTAGATGCTTTTAGATTAACTGACATTGTCAACGACAGGTACAAAATACTTCAAAAACTCGAAAATATGACAATTATTTAATATAAAATACTACTTACACCTTTTTCCTCCTATTTTTCTACTAGCTGCGTGATCACTCTTCGGCACGAAGGATCAAAAATATGTTATGATTAATTAACATATATTGCTTTGATCGGGATTTCTTCTTTGCTTCAATATTTGAACTTTGGCAAATAACACAAGCGGACTGTATATTGAATATTAGTTAACTTTATTTAAAAGCTAAGACAGAGGATACAGTAGTAAAATTAGTACATTTAGGGGTCAGCCTCGTTATTTAAACAACACGGGCTTTTTCACACTTCTTGACAGAGCGTGTCACTTTTTACCTCCATAATTTTTTTATTTCCCTGGTTTCCGCCGGTTGCCAAATATAGCAAGGTAATTCGAACGGTTCCCTTCTTGAAAACCCCAACAACCCTCAAAACAAGAGAATTGAGATTTGGTTTGGCACATTGTTTGGCTCTAAGTCTTTTAGTACGCCGATGGCCTACTTCTTATTTTAAAAACCTGGCTGGGAGGGCAGCCGTCATAATTATGTTTTGACTAAGCCTATTAATTTTGCTAAAAATAGGATGATTTTATATTAAAACTTTTACAAGGATATTAAAGTTGGAAAAACAGAATCTGCATGGTTCTAAAAATACAAAATAATTTTACCACTTTTATGTTTGTTGTTTTGAAAATAACTAGAATACTGTTTGACAAAGTATTAGGGTAATTAATTTAGTTCCATATTGCCTGGTAAAGATAACTTGTTACTTTGAAAAAATGGTAGTTTTTTGTACCAGGGAGCGAGCATTCACCCAACAATGAAAAAGTGGTATGTATATATACCACTAGGCGTTAACAAGAAATATACACTAAAACAGAGTTTTATCCACAATACCGAAACAGAATTTGTGCACTCGACGCGCGTTTCGCTAACCATGTTAGCATCATCAGGAGATGATTAAGACTAAAATTAAAATCTACTAACTCCCTTTTATACTACTGATTGCTCAATTAAGCGGAACTAAAAAGAACCAATCCTGGAATCCCACTAGTCACGCTGGATTAACCATACCATGGACTATACGGAATAGGCCCTCATCTCTATTTAAACTATTCTTACATTTAATAATTTCCATACTTTCATATGCATCTAATAATCTCCTATCAGTTATATTATGAATCAATTTTGAATTTTTTATTGTTATTCTATGATTATTAACAAAAGCATGCTCGGCAACACTTGATTTTTCTGTTCTATCATACTTTAAATGAGTTCTTTGAATCCCGTTTGTATAGATTGTCTAGTTTGCCTAACATATTTTTGGTTACAATCCATACATCCAATTTCATATATTCCACTTTTTTCTAACATTTCAATTTTGTCCTTTGGACCACCTAATAGTTTCTTAATGTTAAACTGAGCCTGGTATTCTAACTTTAAACCTACTTCCTTAAAAACTTTTTGGAGTCCTCTAGTATACTGAGGATTATACGGTATCGAAACATATTTTGTATTTTCATTCTGATTAACGAAAGAAGTGGAATCACGAATGATCTTTCTAAACAAAGGCCTATTAATTAGTCTATTTATTAAGTTAGTATTGAAACCATTAACTTTCGCTATATTCCTAATTGATTCCTTTTCCTTATTAAATCTTTCTCTGCTAAGAGGAAAGTTAACCATACGGTGTACTAAAAAATGAAAGCTGGCTATTTTATGTTGGTCGCAGTGGAAGGAGTCATTAGGAATATATCGGTTAGTGACAGTATTTTTTCTGTAAATATCAAATTCTAATGGGTTATTATCGTTCCTAATCACTAAAGTATCCAAAAAAGGTAGTTGCCATTGTTCTTGACTTCATAAGTAAATTTAATAGTGGTGAAACGGTTGTTTAGTTTTGTTACAAAATCTTCAATATTAGGTGTTTTTGTGTCGAAAATCGCGAAAATGTCATCCACATACCTGTACCATACCAAGGGAAATATTCAAACTCCTGGCTGATTTCATTTTCAAATTTACTCATGAAAAGATTAGTTAAGAATGGCGATAAACAGTTGCCCATTGCCGTGCCTTCAAGTTGTTGGTAATAGTCATTTTTATATTGAAAATAATTTTAATCCATGCAAAGTTTAGTTAAAGTGAAATATTCTTGTTTGATTTCGTTATCAAAACTATTCATCTCAAGTAATTCACCAAGGTATTGCAAGATCTGTGGGATTGGTATACTAGGGAGCAATGAGCTAACATCAAACGAGAATAAAATTTCACCTTCTTTAAGAATCGTATCTTTAATTTTGTTTACGAAATCTAAGGAATTTAGTACTCCTGAATCCTGTTGTTTTATAGGGAAATTTTCAAAATGGTTTGCTAGCCACTTGGATATATTATAAGTTGGCGATCCTATTGCCGAGATTATGGGACGCATTGCCTTCCCAGGTTTATGAATCTTGGGAAGACAATATAGTTTCGGCATAGTAGGATTATTAGACGCATATGAAAGTATGGAAATTATTAAATATAAGAATAGATCCGTATAGTCCATTGTATTGGTTAATCCAGCGTGACTAGTGGGATTCCAGGATTGGTTCTTTTTAGTTCCGCTTGATTCAACAAACAGTAGTATAAAAGGGAGTTCGGTAGACTTTAATTTAAATTTTAATCATCTCCTGATGATGCTAACATGATTAGCGAAACGCGCGTCGAGTGCAAAAATTCTGTTTCGGTATTGTGGATAAAACTCTGTTTTAGTGCATGTTGCCGAAGGTTCCAAACCCCAACATAGCAGAAATATACATTTTTTGCAAAAATATCCATTAAAAAATTAACTTTAAAATATTGTTTTCGGTAAAAATGTACTCTATTGCCGGCGGTCCTCTAGCTTTGTGTTTTTAATTTTTGAAGATGTAGAGCAAAAAAAACATATTTTAATTCTGATAGTCTAGATGATGTTCATTACCTTCTGAGTATAATTGATGATATGGCTTATAACTCAGATTCTGATGGTGATTGAACTGCTAGCTGCAGACGATGATATTCCAGTTAGACATTATTTATTGTCTGATAACGAGCTTATGATGGCCTTTAAGTGCAACGCTATATATTTCTTCATTTTGGTACTCAAATTTCATTTTGATCGGATAACAGGAAGTGGTGCCGCATGCAACGTTAATTCTGATAAAAATGAAAAATTAATTATTACCTAATTTTGCAAATATGTTGCATCTGTAAAAGCGAAATGTGTTACAAAACAATATTTTGTTAACCCGAAAGCTCATTTAGAGCAAAAAATATATTCTCTATTAAAACAGTAATAATTATGCTTAATGGGAAATGGGTAAAAAAAACACTACATGTATAATTTTTTAAATTTGGGCAGATACGAAACATCATGTCCTAGTGCTTCTGCTACTGCGGTCAAAATACGAACTCCATATCTATCGCTTATGCTACAGGCATCAAATGCAGCTACTATTTTTGGTGTTACAATGGTAGTTGTTCCGTAAAATTTTCTCTTTTTTGGCTGAGATGGACCAGGCTCTTCTAGGGCTAGCAGTACTTCCTCTTGGGATTCTAGCCTCCCTTCTATTTTACTCTCAATTTCAATAGAGGAACTGCTTTCCGAGGATGAAAGTGTCACGGTTTCCATTAGTTGAGATTTTTCTTGAAGACTTCGTTGAAATCGCTCCGATATTTTTTTACGTTTTTCTTCAGCTACTTTTTCTCGTGCAGCTAGCTGGTAGTCGATGCCAAACATAAACCCCGGGCGGTCTTTTAGCTTTTGACTGATTAAAAACTGTTTGTCCTCTTCAATTTTTATTAGCTCAAGGGCGTTTGCATGGGATATATCAAATAAATCGTCCAACTTTTCCACAAATATTTGTTCTTTTTGTTTTGCAATTTCACCCTTTCTCTTATACTCGACGCGCCGAACAGATTCACCAAACACGGAAAACACGGATACAATAATTCTTCTTATTTTATGATTCCATTGATTCCAAACATAGGAACTTTGATTAACACAATCTATTTTTATTTTTTGTATTATGGATAAGAAAAATCGAAATGAAAAACAAAACATTGGGTCGATTTAATCATAAAATAAGACGAATTGTTTCCGCGATTGGTGAATCTGTTCGGCGCGTCGGGTATAGCTGACATTTGTAACGCTCTCCACTCGGCGTAAAGTTTTTCCAGTTTTTCAATACAGTCGTTTTCTTTTCGTATTGGTATGCGAGCTTTGTCCCAAAAAATAGACTTGCAAAACTTGTTTATTAGAAGGTAATTTATTACCAACAATTTGGGGTGTATAATGTCCAATTAGGTACACGGCACTATCTTTCCGTAAATTTCCAGTCTCAGACATTATCCCGTTTGCTTTTTAATTTCACAAAGAAAATACACAGACAAACTTAATTTATCTCTACGGAGGTCTGTTGCATACTAACATAAGTAAGAAATGGGGGTGACTGGCTTAGCCGCTTTAATTACACAAAAATTCCCAGAAAACAATTACTTGTAAAGGTTCAGGTATATTTTTATTCTTAGAAATGACCAATTTGACACCGATCTACCTGCTATAGCTAATAAAATGAGGATTTTTAATATAATATGGTATATACCAAGTACCTATCTGTACCTGATATTTTGACCAGCTTGCGGCACGTGTTCCTCTTGTCGGATTGAGTTGAATTTTTGGTGGTTTTATTTTTTAATATAAAGGAACATTTTCACAGGGTGGCCCGGTAAAAATCTTCAAAAATTTTTTTCATCCCTAGAGAGATGGGCCACCCTAAT
>JAEQML010076230.1:0-13459 GCA_016904865.1 Pissodes strobi
GGCTTTTTCGTACAATCCAAATATGCAATAATATACATGGCATCCCATTTAAAAATATATCAAAGTGACCCCTAGCACTTTTATTTGATGTTCAATTGCTTCTTGCTGAACATATCCGAATTCGCGGGAAAAAATTACATAAGATGGCTATTTCAGTTTTTTTTTGTAAAAGTACAGGGAAAGTCAAAAATTAGCCTTGTGTAGTCCTCGTTGAATAATCCTGTACAATCTAAACGGGTAAAAATAGAGCAAAATGGTTTGCACCTTTCTATCTCGATTTTTCATAAGCTATCGTTTAACGCTAACTTTGTATTTATTTACCCAGAGGTTAAATTTACCTGTGGTTAAATAAAAAGTTAGTGTCAAACAATAGCTTATGAAAAACCAAGATAGGAAAGTACAAACCATTTTGCTCTATCCTTAGCCGTTTAGAGTTTACAGGCTGTCAAACTTGGTAAATGGCCGATTTTCAACTGTCAATATTTTTGCTGACTTCTTTTGTTCTCTTGATCTTCTAGCGATCAACATTTTTTGACAAATACTACTGTTTTTGGAACCAGGTCGCTTTTTTCCCCATATTGATACAAAAACAATAAAACAAAGCACTGATAGAACCAAAACACAATAAATCACAAGTTACAGAACGACCCGCACACTCGAGATTCAAAATTTGAATGATAAAACAAATATTACTGTAGGATTCAAAAAATACGAAGGATAAGATAAACAATCGACTCGCTTCTACCTACCTACCTACGTAGGTATCGTCTTCACGAAGTCAATTGAAAAAGTTGGGACTCTTAATTTAATGTCGGCATAGTCTGTTCTCAGTTGCCGGCGAGCGCCTACACAAAATAATTAGAAATTATTAAGAGCCCCAACTGTTTCAATTAACTTCGTAAAGACTATGACATAAAATATAAAAAGGTCTTCTAAACACTTTAGGCAGGTTACGAGCCTATATATTTTGAAAAAGGTATCTACATCAATAATTATTACCTATGACCATTTTCAAGGAATAATAATAATAAAGGGGAAAATACCTACATGGTGGTCCATTAGTGTGACTGTCCCGTATCTCCCTATTTACAGAGATAAAAAAATGTTAAATACAAAAAATGTAGGATATGTCGTGTCGCATATCGTAAAATATTTTCATTTATACACGGTGCTTCATAAAAACCTGGCATTCGTTCATTGACTTTTTTTAATGGAATGCCCTGCATATTATTGCACATTTAGATTCTACATCAAATTCTAGACACATTTCATGAAAAATGTTCTACACCTATCTCCAATTGTTCTCGAAATATTGACAGTTGAAAATCGGTCATTGACCAAGATAGAGCAAAATGGTTTGCACCTTTCTATCTCGATTTTTCTTACTTTGTTTTATTGTTTTTGTATCAATATGGGGAAAAAAGCGACCTGATTCCAAAAACAGTAGTATTTGTCAAAAAATGTTGATCGCTAGAAGATCAAGAGAACAAAAGAAGTCAGCAAAACTAATGGCATCAACGTAAGTTTTGTTTTAACAGACTACTAAAGACAACAACTTTTGATTTTGTTTGTTGAATAATGTACAGGGTGGCCGCTTTAAGTTGAGCCCATACCTTAACTCGAAATCTATGAGTGTTGCAAAAAAAATTTAAAATACAAAAGATGTTTCTAGTTAAATGATATTTTATTGTTTGTAGTGTTTTAATTGTCACCCTATTTTATACAAGGGGGTCAAATTAAGTAAATTTTTTTAAATAGAATAAAGGGCATTCTATTTCTTACATATTTCTAAATAAACCAGTAAAAGATGAATTCAACGATATGCAGGGTGTCCGAAAATACCGTTAGAATAATTTCAGGAGAGATTCTACATAAGAAAGTATTAAATTTTTCTCATATGAACCGGGATCCGAAAATGCATAGTTTCCCAGATACAGGATGTCAAACTTTAAAAAAATCGTTTTTTTAATTAATATCTGAAATATCCATTTAACGATTTTGTTGAAATTTAGTAGTGTTATCTGTAATAATAAGGGGCTTATTTAGCCTTAATAAGATTAAATATATAAAGTCTAGTGGGGCCCCGGAGGGTATCATACCGAATATTATTGATAAAAGAAAGTGTCCGCTCATGACTTAAAAAAAAAATGTATTTTTTTTTCCAAATTAAACAACTAAAAATACAACATTGAACATTGTCACAAGGGATTTTAGTCAGGGACACTCGGTTCTCGTCCTGGAGCCAATGCAGGACATTTAGTTTATAGACAAACACAGGGGAGCTCGAATCGGAGGGTAACTACAACAGGAGAAAAATAAAGGAACATCCACAAACTACCTTCTATATCTATATGTGCTTAAATATAAAATTATGTTTTATATTTTGTTTTTAGATAGCTTTATATACTTTATAAACATAGATTCCATTTTCTCATCATTTATTACGCAAGCCATAATATATGAATGAACTATGACACATAGGGAGTAAGCCAAGATATCCCAATTCTCCATAAAAAATTTTTATCCCTTCCGTATTATGCTTACATTCGAAGCCTACGACATATTATTATGCATTTTTTTTTTTGTAAATAGGTTTGTATATTAATTCTGCAAATTTCGATGTCTTTTTACGTTATTTAATACATTAAATGCCTTCTTCCAGAAATTGTTGATCCTATATTTGCAAGAGGTCTAAAAATTAGAAACCCCCATCGAGATAATTAAATATTTTTTATATGGATTTATATTATAATATGTAGGTATTTTTAGATTATTTGTAAAGACATGTGATAATTGAAATGCACAATTTTTATAATTATATTAAAAACCTATCATTACAAATTTCTTATTTTTCTTTCTTATAAATGACTGACAAATTTCAAGAGAACTGGTTTTTATAAGCATCCGTATCTAAGTTATAAAAGTAAAATCATGAAAAAAAATATGTGTCAGCTTTATCAACACACAACTAAAGTGAAACCTCTGAAAGAAATATTGGAAATTGAGTTTTTATTATTTTTTTAAGCTTTTTTCCCCAACTTTTGCTCCCGTTTCAACACTTTCTTTTTTGCTTTTTTTATACATCATTTCTTTTCTTTCCATTTTGCCATCCCCGTCTTGAACTCTTGGCATTTTTTTCGCCTAACTTTTTTATATACTTTTTTCTTATTTCGTTTTATAATACTTTTATTAACTTTCGGAACAATCTTTTACGTTTTTTTTTTCAATTCTATCAGAATTTTTTTCTCCCCATTTTTGCCATCCCGACCTCGTAGCTGAATACTTTCGCCTGAAACCGCGTGTCTCTAACTTTTCTTTTTTTTTATATTTTTTTCTTCGTTTTATAACACTTTTATTAAGTTTCCGAACAATGTTTTACTTTTTTTCCATTTCTTCCCATTCTTTTGGGTTCCCGGGGAGGTGGGGGTGCAACGTGGTTTTTCCCAAACCCCCCCTTAAATTAGAGCCCCGGTCCCACATATGGTCAAGGGTAGCCCCCCCCCTAAGAGGCGCACCTACCATAAAAATGTCAACACAGTAGCTCTTCCCGTTCTCCCGAGAGATTTTGTCATATTTTGCCTGACTGCTGATGCTGTCCGTCTCGAACCACACGTAATGTGCTTATCGACGGTCCAACGGTGACTGCGACGTGGTCACGTGGCGTAAAATGCAGTGTTGTTTTCGCACAACTTAAATCGAATCGGTGGGCGGTGCCTAGACAAAGAACGAAGAATAGCTTGCCTTTGCTAGAAAGGCACGCCGTCGGAATCTCGTTTCACTGATAAACCCCCTTAATTAATATAGTATATCATATGAATTATGCTAAGAATTTTACGAGGAATCCAAAAATAAATTCAAATATAGGGTGATCTATTTGAAAAAAATAGTATATTATTTTATATGGAGGAAAAATGATACTTTTCATGGCGCGCTCGAGTTTAACAGCCGAACGGAGTGAGGCTGGTAATAGAGAGCAAGCCATGAAAAGTAACTTTTCCTCCAAATAAAATATGCTGTTTTTTCTTCAAATGTCGATAAATTAATGCAAAAACATCTCTTTTTAATAGTAATGATAATAATTATTAAAGATAAGTGGGTTCGCAAGGCGGCTTAGACCGGTCTAGGTGAATAGGCACAGGTTGTTGCTATAGTAATGTAACATAAAGCTGTCAGTGGCCACTGTCAACAATAATTTTTTTTTTAAGATTGCGTCTCCGATTGCGTTTTAATTCCGTATTGATAAGCAGTTATTGAGTAAGTTCGATTAAATAATAACCAATTTGTTCCTAAATTAGTGATTTTTAGAAATGCAGTCACAAATTGAGTGATAAATACAAATTGTAGTTTAATAAATCTTGAGTTGTTGACGCTTATTTTGTTGTATCTATGTTGCTATGACAACACTTTTACCTCCGCCGGCGGAAAAGTGAAAAGTAAAGCTCCGGCGGAGGAGAAACGAAACTTCACGGCCGCCTACACAGTTGAGTAATGACGGATTTACTGACGTTTGAAGAAAAAAACATTTTGTGTTCTCCCTTGTATATGGGAGATTTTTTGAAACAAAATTTTACGTAGAACAAAAGTATTTTCAAATACCTACATAACCCTACTTTTACTTTTCTTGTGACAAGTAAAATAAAAAAGTCAAAGGGGGCGACATTATAGTGTACATACGACAGACCTCTAAGCTACTTATATTTAAGAAAAAAATTTATGAATTGATATCATTTTTGCTAATATGTCCGGCGTTAAATAGTTCTAGTGTGATAGGCGTCGAAATATTGGATGCTCCTGCGGAACAACATAAACTATTTTTGCTCATGACACTCTTTGTTGCGCATAGTTGCAGCTAAACTGCATGGTGATTGATTCAGTAGAAACTAAATATTAGTTTAGATGCTATAAAACTAATGACGTCATTAAATAAATTTTTTATGGAAAATAATTCATCAGTGGAAAAAAACGTGCCAAAAAAACTTGTACCAGCCCAAATTATTTTAAAATTGTCTCCTAGAATAGAAATAACAACTTTGGTACAAAAATCATAATTTAGTGACAATTTAACAATTTAATATTATGATCTTTATGTTTTTAGATGATATATTTGCTTAGCAAGAGTTTTGTTTTATGTGATAATTGAAAACATTAGTTGATTCACTTAACCAAATTTGACTTTTAATAGATAAAGTATAGACTTTTCAACAAAAAAATTACAAAAAAAAATATTATAAAATGAAATGATAAATTTGCTGCCATGTCCGGCCTTTAGCATTGGATCGTTCCAATGTGCGGCGTTGCCAAGTTAACGTATAGTTTATAAAGTGAGCGTTGATCGTTACGTTTTACCTAGTCTTTCCCTCTCAAGCCACCGTCAATCGGGGGTGACAGAAATTTGAGGTCACGGACGTACGTTAAGCTGCACAAGATAGGATATCGATTGAAATTCCTCATCTGTCAAAGTGTCAAATATATATTTATTTGAAGTTCGTTCAACCTATTTTTCTATTTTTATTTGTGAATTTGTGATTGTTATCGCCAATGGTACACTGAAAATTAGCAAGTTCTTATTTTAAAACTAATAGACTATTTTAATCACGAAAAAGCAGCAGGAAAATCGCTTTTACCTATGAGTGCAGTATATAATGTAAGGTGATACGAAAGTCCAGTTTTAAAAATATATAAAGAGTAAGATTATCCTATTATACTACTTCGTACATAGTCCTATTCGTAATTAGCATAATTTTAAGTCTTAAAAATCGTTTTTAAGGGTTAAAAAGGCGACCTTGAGAGTTTCCAATTAGGAAAGGAAGGTTCTTTCTTTAGTCTCCGGTTTGGTGCCGTCTTTGTCATTTTCCTTAAGAAAGAAAAGGATATATTGTCAACTGGAAGTGTTCTTTCTTAATTTAATTGTCTAAATTTCGATAATAAGATCACAATATCAAAAGGAAGGCAAGTTTAACAGCAATAATTATTATAAAAAAAGGTAAAACTTAAACTTAGGTTAAAAGGAGTTATTGATTTTAAGAAATAGAAATTATAATTACTAAATTGAATAAACTCATTTAGATTCCAATTACGAAATACGTTAAACATTAATATGTATTTAAGGATAGATTTATGTTTAAGGAATTGGATAATCCCACCCTTATATATCAATTTAATTACATCTGTACATTTATTTTTATTTGTTATAGAGAGTGCATTCAAAGGGAGTTCAGAAAGATGTTGAATTTAAAACCAAGGCAAATGTTGCTATTATATATATATGCTATATATGAGAAATGTAATCTGCATTTCATTTTTCATTATTTTAAATAATTTATTCATTATTTCGGTTTTATTGTAGGCGAACATCTCACACTACGTTCATTGCAAACGAATCTGATTAATATTGACGGAGTGCAGATATCTACTACATCGTGTCCTAAGACTTCCTCCCTATCATTGCTAATATAATCCTATTGAGATGGTATGGTAAGAATATAAGCGATATTATGATAGTTGTATCAGTTCGATCGATCCTGCCACAAGCAAAGCTGTTTTAAATTTGTGGAATGAAGCACTTCAAAAGGTAAAAATCTAGTACAACTTTTAGATATTGCTATTTTATAAGATAAATGTTTTAGATTACACCAAGAAAATAGAAAAATATCACACAAATGCTACAATAGCGAGAACTGGAAAAAGGAGCAACTTATAGATGCTTTGGATATATTACCGGTCATTATTGACCTCAATTCTTGTGATTCGGATAATGATGATAAGTATTATTTTAGCGATCAGTAGGAAACAATATAGTTTAGTGTGCTCATAAGCACAGAATATAATATGACCCTTTCGTAAAACATTGGTGCACTATGATACAAGAACCTTAAAATACAACATTCCTTTCCATCGATTGTGTGGTATAGTTTTTTATAATGAGTGAATTATTGTGTTTTTATGACAGGTTAATTTATAGTGTTTTATTATCTTTTGTCTTGTCTGTCATTTGTGTCTCTCGATGAGTTTTGTGGCGGGGTGATCGATACATACAATACAATACTATTTTCATATTGTATTATAGTACTCTGTTTTAACTGACTCTTTGTGCTATGTAAGGTGTTTTTTCCAATCTGTTTATCACTGGTGTTTATTGTAAGTTTGTGTAAACAAAAATAAGATTTTAAATTGTTAAAGTTAACTTACTGATGCCAGACCTTTACTATTGCTGTATATGAATCACGCTATAGCTTACTTTTGGTTGTATAAAATGTTTTGTTTTCCATTTCATAAAAAATTGGGAGTTATTTGGAAATAAATTAGCATTGTTTTAGTTTCCTCTCATACTTGAATTTAATTTTATGGTGTCAATCTACTTTGTTTAAGTTACTTTATGTTAGTTTGGGTTATAACTGAGGTACAACAAAAATGTCCTATGTAAATATTATTAAAAATTTGAACTAAGGCCGTAATGGCGATATTTACAGCTACATAATAAGCAAAACCTGTACAAAAACGAAATAAACTTTTACGAACCTAAGCGTTTAAACCGTTGCACAACACAATTAAATTATAAAGAAAACTTGCTTACCTACATACATAAAACTAAAGAAAAGGTACATGTTTGAGGTATTTCAGTTTTATTTACTACAGATCACTGCTATAATGTGAAAAGATTAATTAAATATTAAAACAACAAAAACCGTAGCTAACCGAAAAATAAAATTGCGTTTACAGTCAAATTTAAATATGTGACAAAGTTTACTGCAATGGTAAATTTCTGTTTTTATTAATTTATTTACTGCACTTTACAGATGCTTGCAAGTTCACAATCTTAGGAGAAATAACAATAAATTGGTAAAGAAAAGGTCCAAATCACATTTCAGTTGCATATCTGAAATTTAAAATGTCTGTGATTTTTTGTACACTGTTCTATCGGCCAAGCTTGTTTCACAGTACATTGCTTTTGAATTGAGTTGAATGTTTCTTCAATTAACTACATATCAATATCGCATGCATAATTGCATATTGTAGTTTCTCATAGCAAATATTCCACTGATTCTAAATTTCATAGGTCTTAGATATGTTTGCCTTCTCATAAGATGACAAGACTCCTGTATATCTAAGAATTTCTGCTGAAAATTTTCACTAGAATACTAGAGTATTTCCGTTTGTATTTGTAATTTAAGTTCCTACACATTTTTTTTCATCACCTAAAACAAAGTAGATTGCATAAACTAAAATATTCATATTGGAGACCAAATATTATCTTACCAGAGTGAAAGAAAGATTCATATTTATCGGTTAGTTTCCTTAAATTAAATCTGAATCTATGAATCACGAGTATGACATGTTATTTGTTATTGTTTTGGTTTTGAATTCAGCGTCCCATCTAACCTCACTTTCGAGCCGTCCGTTTTACTGATACCGATACTAAATGGATCATGCGCGAATCGTAAGTTAAGGCTCCTCCCAAGACTTGTGAATCAATTGCTGATATGCCGTCACGATTTAAAGGCGCCCGAGTTGGCAACAATGCACAGTTATTTCCCATAAGAAAAGCATTGTCATAAGGCGCAACGCTAACTTTTGAGCGTGAACTGAACTATAGGGGTCAATTTGATATTTTTTTAAATGGAACACCCTGTATATTACTCCATTTCTCGACTCTCTAGAAAAATCTAAACACATTTTATGTCTAATATTCTATACCTATCTTTAGCTGTTTACCAAATATTGACGCTTATCGCGTCTTATTCGCGAAAATTTGGCTTTGTTTTCTGGTCTTAAAATTGTTGCAAATAAATGGAAATTTTGAAAGACACGCTAATATCTAATATCCTTCTTTCTCAAAAAATGGCTATGGCATTGATCTTACCTGGGGTGGTGCATAACAACTCAATAGCTTGAAGTGAATCTTTGCCTATGGCGTCGTGTAGTGCTGTGTCGCCATATAAGTCTACTCTGTTTGGGTCAGCGCCGGCTGCTAGAAGTAGTTGAGTACATCGTGCAGGCAGCTTATGAGCCGCTACATGTAAAGCAGTACAGCCGCTACGATTGGCAGCATTCAAATCAGCACCAGATTTCACGAGTAGAGCTAGAACCTGAAAAAATATTTTTTATCTAGACTTAAAAACTCATGAAATTTTGAATTCTAAACAAAGTGGAAATTTTAAACTATTACTAGAAAACATGATGAGATATGTTGGATGCTGATGTACTGGAACCAGTAATGAATGAAATGTGTTGCTGGATTTAAAGTGTAAAAATTTGGAATTAAATTGAGGACAATATAGTTCTAATGCAGCACATTTTCGAAATGTAGACGTAATATAAAGAACCAGCTGCCTCTATTAGTGTCCTTTTCCTAGAAAACGCGATAGACCAGACCTACCTCAGGTTGATTTCCAAATGCAGCATAATGCAGACATGTATCTCCATCAGTGTCGGTTGCATTGATAGAGGTACCAGCATGTAAAAGAAATCTAACTACTGCTACATGCCCTTGGTGCGAAGCTACTTGTAATGCCGTTTTGCCATTGCTTCGAGCATCCACTTGCCCTCGGGGTGCGCCAACTAATAATCGTTGAACAGCCTCCAGATTGCCCTGTGCAGCAGCGCGAACTAGTAAATCAGCTGCTGCATTTGCCGATGCATCCCCACTGGCTAGATTGTGAGCTGCGAGACACCACTGAACTGTAACATTTTCAATTCAAAGATGTAAAAATTTTCTGATAAAATATGTTCAATAATTACTGGTGAAGATTAACAAATAAATAAAAACAAAATTTTTTTGCCAAAATAATAGGAAAATAACTTTATCACTCTATACAAAAATACGGTCATAACCTCAACAGAAGGCAAGAACCTTTTTTTTAATTTCGCAAATAATAATAAGGGGTGAGAAGGAAGGTGTAGGATATAAAGTAGGAAAAATGCTACAGAGAGAAATTATTCAGAAATTGTCGCAAGTTGAACAATATTATGTAAACATTCAAGACAATTTATAAACAACGCGAGCGATCACCGCAAGCAATTAGGAACCTTAAATGTGCTACGGTCAGCAAATTTTATTATATAAATACTCAAGCGAACCCTCAGTTCGACAGACTTTGTTTCTCACTCAATCCTGTTCAACCAGTCCGCTACGGCGCTACAGCCCATATGTGCGTAGTGTTCGGTGGTCCTAGCCCGCAACCTAATTCCGCAGGTTACGCACCTAAAGTAGTAAAGTGGAATCTACAATAAATTTGTCAAAGTTCTAAGGAAGATAATGTCAAAGTAAAATTTGTCAAAGGGTTAAAGTGCAGTGTAAACTCTAAGGGAAATTAAGCCAAAGCTAACCATAAATAAAACACAACGTAACTCTTACAAAACTTTATTATAAAACAGTGACCAAGAGCTAAAAACAATTCAAAGTAAACCTCAACCGAAAAAATATGCGTACTTTAGTAATCGGGTACAGGCTAAATTTATTAAGTCTTTGACCAATAGACATTGTTATTGTTTTTAACCGAATTGTCTTCTTTATCGTCTCTTCTCACCTGACGTAGATCGATTTCTAATCTGAGCTACAATTTCTGCACGCCAAAGAAGGGGTTTTCGTCACGAAACACAGTTCGTGAAACAATTTAAACTATACCTTGAATTCAAGACATGTGACTACTGTTATCAAGTGGCGCGAATTAAGTTTTTTTCGTGAGATTATCTTCTACCATCTAAGGACACATGCATGGATAATGATATTCATTTAAGGTGTATTAAATCCAAAGATTTAATAAGGAATGGATACCGCCTGAATTTCAAAACTGATGGGGAAATTAATGTAAACAAAATATTTGTTTTGTTTTCTTTATCTCCCCCACCACCAAATAGTTAGATTTTTCCTGGCAAATCTTTCTGAATAGTTACGTTACTCTTTGTCATAAGAGAAATCGTATATATCTTTCTCTCTTGGAAAAATGGGAGTTGCAAACGTATCATCTCTAAACGGCAATACGAGCATAAGATAATATTCAAATTATACTCCTATCTTGCTATCCTTTTCAGGCATTTGTTACGTTAACATAGACAACGACCGAACGACGGACGTAGGTCTCTGCTAGAATCATGGCGCTCCTCTTGCGGCGTGCACGTGCACCTGTTCGGTGACAAGGACGGCCAAACAAACAGATGTTTTATTTTCATTTTCGTGTTGGTTCCTGTCTTGTGTTCTTGTGTATTATTGTATTTTGCTTTGATTTTTGGTTTTGTTATTGTTAAATAATAGAAACAATGGTGCGATCGTGTTGTGTATGTAAAATATTCGAAACCTAGTGAAGGAATATCTTATCACCGGTAAGTAAACAAATATCTATCTTTGTCTTGCTCTTACCTTACCAGTGTTGTAGAATGCAGTTTTCGGTTTTGCCATGGATTAATTTCAATGATTTATTAATTTACTAATAACATTGTCTTTATAAACAATGCTAATAATAAGAATTATTAATTAGTGAGTATTGAATTATTAGCTTGTCGATCACTTAGGTTGGATAATGAATTTTACTAGAGTTTTATTTCGATGCTCAATTAGGAATCTAACCCATGCATAGGCTAAAGATACACAGTGGTTCTTTAAACCACTTTATTTAAAAAATAAAAGACCATTACCAATTTTTACACTTAAACCAAAGAGTATATACATTATATACTCTTTGCTTAAACTGTGAAGTCTAAAGTCTACACTAGGACTGTAACTTAAACCAATATAATTTAATAGAGCATTATTATTTATCATCAGACCGGCAAATTTGACCTGAGCTGGAAATCACTTATATTAGTCTTTGCACCATCTGGACACTATTACGTTCCTTCACTACCTAAGATTTTTATATTATGCAAATAAGATCTTTTTTGAGATCATTATAGACACCAAAGTATTTTAAAAATTTTCTATTTTGGCGTTCACTTTTAGATTTCTTAAAAATGAGGAAAAAAATGCAGCTTTGGCTTTCTGCTTTGGATCTAAGTGAGGCTGAGATCAAGCGTTATAGCTATGTATGCAGTGACCATTTTCAGCAGAAGGATATCATCATGCAACCTTCCGGAAAGCATTTTTTGCACAAGGAAGCGGTGCCTGCACCAGTGTGGGCCTTGAATGTTCCTAGTACATCAAAACAGAACGTAAGGTAAGCACTGAGCATAGAAAATTTTGTATTTTGCACATTACACACTAAATGATGGGTATTATCTCGCTAATGAGGAAAACTCCTGAAAAATTAAACTGATTATTTTTATTGCAAGCTATAGAACAGTGAAAAAATAAATATATCCATACGTACTTTTTTATTTCCACTAAAGATGATTATTACGAGAGCTATGCCAGTTTTTAGTTTTGTATGTATAGATATTCAAAATTCAAATTCAAAAAACCTTTATTTTGCATTATATATGATCACGTGTCCACTTATTTTTCATGGGCTATCGACATCAGCAATAAAAAAATTTGATGAAACTTTCTCGTGATTTTTGAAAAATATAAGCAATACGTAAAAGAATGCGGAATATTTTTATTATGAAACTCTCGATGAAACCCTGATAATAATTTGGTTATATTTACAGCCCCATGAAATCAGATTCGTCAGGGTCCACTTTGACAGCAATGGACTTGGAAGGAACTTTGAGTGCCTCTGAAACAGGATCGATGGCAGAGTTTGTGGACTTACCATTAGACCACTCGATCAACAAACAGGGTGCATGTGCTGGTAGCCCCGAGGGCAGCCCTAAAGCTAATGTCGAGGATAACTTAGTTCCGAAGAGTTTCAAAAGGAAGCAGCTTTTTCGATCTGCAGCAAACCCAAGGTAAAAATATCTAATTCAACTTTTAATTAATGCCGTTTTTTGTTTTAAATTACAATTACTTTTTGATTAAAATCTAAACCTGCTTAATTGTTTTGAAGTTCTATATTTTTTTTTTGGGTTTTTTTTTAGCTTAGGTACAAAGTTTTTATTTCTGATTTAGTCTACGAACATCTATGTACCCATACGACATAATACTATTCATTCATTGCTGCCCTTTCGCAAAGATTTTACTTTTCAAAATCTTAAAGGTTTTGTTTATAAAAATGTGTTAAAAATAGTTGCAAAGTATCTATAATCCAAAATTGTTACGTCTTTATGTTGTTCCCATAAATGCATTTAATTTTTCCATTGCTAATTCAAATTTTATATTGTAGGAAGCGGTTTTTTGGTGACTTGGAAAGTGTGGATAAATCTATTAAAGGTCGAGTCAGAAGTATGCTTACCAAATCAGTTCTATTTAAAAATCAGTAAGAAATAATACTTCGCTTACCACCTTGTTTTGTATAGACTCCCCGTGTACATATTAGATGCTCAAAATATCAAATAAATGTACCCAGTTCAGTTTTGTTTAACTCCCACTATTAGGATAAATCAATAACTGTTTGCAGTATTTTTTAAGTAGCAAGTTTAGTTACTT